>JADWQK010001702.1:0-74561 GCA_017933935.1 Sesamia nonagrioides
TGTCTAGGGATCAAGCATTTTTATGCGGATTTCTTGAGATTGAGATGTGGCTTTGTAATAAATTTATGATTTTATAAATTTATATGGATCCTTTTTAGTGCATTTCATAATTTGAATCAGGAACTGTGAATCAAATTCGAGTAAAAGATGAAAATCAGCTGTCAATATTTTCCCTATAAAAACATACAACGCATTGAAGACATTATTAGTGCTACTGTTTCCCTACTACTGATTAAAACCAACGTTATTATGGAGCGGCGACGTCATTTAAGCAGGGAAGAAATGCTCAGAGCCGTGGGAATGATAGAAGCTGGTTCCCGGCAACATACTGTGGCTTTAGCTCTGAATACAAGTCAGAGTGTTATCAGTCGACTTTGGACACGTTACCGAAGCACTGGTACCGTGGCTGAGCGCCATGGAGGACGGTATCGCTGCACCACACGGAGACAAGACCGATACATTCAAATCTTAACTCGAAGAGCTCAAACAATAACCGCCATGATGTTAGCCGTGAGGCTTCATCACTCTTCAGGGAACTTAATTAGCGACCAAACAGTCAGAAACCGCTTGCATGAAGTGAACCTTCATTCCCGAAGACCGCTACGGGTACCACCTATAGCAATGCACATTCGTAGGATTCGATATCAATGGGCTCTTGAACACAGAAATTGGGCAGAAGAACAATGGCGTTTCGTGTGCTTTTCTGATGAGTCTCGTTTTGGTATGAGACCGGATACAAGACGTATACGACACTGGAGAACCCCTGGACGCCAACAGCGATTAAAATCCTGCCAGGAAGTCCATCCTTATAGTGGTGGAACCATCATGATATGGGCGGGTATTTGGATCGGCGGAAGAACTGAGTTGATTTGGATCAGAGGCAACCTCAACGCTCAAATTTATGCTGAAACGATTGTATCAGACGTCATCGTTCCTCTACAAGTGCAAATCGGTCCCTTATTTCAGTTAATGCATGATAATGCACGACCGCACACCGCAAGAGTTGTAAGACAGACTCTCGCCACAGCTAACATCAATGTCCTGCCCTGGCCTGCTCAGTCGCCAGACTTGAACCCGATTGAGCATGCATGGGATATGCTACAGAGAAGAGCTCTGCCGAATATGGAGAGTCGCAAGAAGACCTTTTTTTGTTGTTGCAACGAACATGGGCGGCCATTCCACAGCGTGATTTGGATGAACTCATTTTGAGTATGCCAAACCGATGTTCTTGTGTTGTTAGTGTTCGCGGTAGAAACACGGATTATTAATTGTTTAAGTTACCCAATAAAATTTTAGAGAAAACTGTTATTTCAGTCTTTTTTCGAACTTTTGTGTTAGTGGTTCAAATGTCAAATATCCCTTTATTAGGAAAATGGCAAATTTCTTTATTAATGCAAAGGTGACTTGGTTTATCGTTACTCTGACAAACGAAAACACTTTATTTGATGAATCCTTAAAGAAAATTTTAATTAATATCAATCAGGAGAAAAGTTATTGCAAAAATATATGTTGATCCCTAGACACTTTTGATGTGTGTATTATTATAGATAAAAAAATTAAGGCCCGAATTTTTTATTTTGTCAAAATTACCAAAAACCACTGAGACATAGCGTATTAAAGTTACGAAGTGGGGGCTAATTACGTTACGCTGTGATATATTTTGTACCACGGCGTGACGTCATGCGACATTTCAAATCAATATATCTTTTTAAGTATTTGAATGTAAGAAAAAATAAAAAATAGATGTTCAATATTTTTTATAAATCTATTTGATGGACATTAAATTATTTTAGATACAACCCAATAGTACCAACCCATATCGTCTCATGGGTGTCGTAAGAGGCGACCAATGGAACTCTCACCAGTACGCCTACCAAACGTGGAGATTATTGATGAAATGAATGAATGGAATGAAAGCTTTGTAGGAGGGTTTTGTCCAGCAGTGGACAATGAAGAGACAGAATACCTCCTTTATTTTATAGTATAATTATCTGCATAGCCTTTTCTCAACTAGTTTTGGGAATACTACTGTCTTCTGACGACCCGTAACGATAGGCACAGATCTACGAATGATTGCTGACTGCTTAACGTGCTTTCTGGGTCTCGGTATGTAGAAACCCGTCAAAGGACCGACCGCATTAGACATAGCTTAACCTATTCGATCGACCCTGTAGCTGTTCTTATTTTAAAGTATATCAAAATTAGTAAACCAACCATATTAAAAGTAAATTAATTTTAGATACTGGCCGAAAAAATACGGAAAGGTAATTATACCTATTAATTTAAAAAATAATA
Source organism: Sesamia nonagrioides (assembly GCA_017933935.1). Classification (NCBI taxonomy): domain Eukaryota; kingdom Metazoa; phylum Arthropoda; class Insecta; order Lepidoptera; family Noctuidae; genus Sesamia; species Sesamia nonagrioides. Next base: position 2,296 of record JADWQK010001702.1, read on the forward strand.
AAAATCAATATAGTTCTTAATTTAAAATTCTGACTACTTATATCGAAATTGTGAGTTCTTAATTTAAATTAGCAGTTTTGATTCAACCGACGTAAGTATTAAGTATAACTTCTGTAGCCCGTAGCTAATCGATTTTGTAAAAATCCGGTCCAATTTATTTCTAGATTAGACATTTAATTATCTTGTCTAAAGAGTTGCCTTTAAAAGTCCTTGGAACCGACCCAAATCTACCTGACTGCTGACCTAATATTCTTCGCTGTCAGACTACTATGTTTAAATCAAGTTCGTTTTCTTTATACTTAAACACATGGTCTGGGAATTTGCAAAAAGTCAGACGGCCAAAAATAGTCCTGACGTCACACTTGCGTAACGATACGAAATCTCGTCAGACAGTTTGAATTTATTTTATCTTTTTGTCCTATTGCGCCGGCAACTACGGGTACCTTCTACTTACCACCAGTTCCACCTGCCTTTCTTCTGTCTCCACTCTTCAATTATTACTGACTATCGGTCGCCTGCGATTTCGTTCGCGTGGAGTTAGCTAAGTATTTGAAGATTTTATTTTAACATACATTTTAATTTTTTTGTTATGCTCCGCTCCTGTTGGTCGCAGTGTGATATTATATAGCCTATAGCCTTCCTGGATTAATCAGCTATCCAACCATTGATAAAATATTAAACTAAGGTAGATATGTCACTAGAAATGAAGCGTACAAAAGGAGGTAAGTACTGTATCTCGCTTTAGTCACTCTCGATATACTCGTAAAAACAAATGACAAACACTAACAGCGCAAACGACAAACACTAGCCATCTTTTTCTTCTCTATGCTTTAGATTGCGCCCCATCTCACTCACACTGTACCAATGTATGCCGAATAAAAATATGCATGTGTGCTGCTGCTGTGTTCGGCACATTTTTTTTGGTCAGTTTGTTAGAATATATCGTATCTGTTTAATATTTTATCAATGTATCCAACGCAAAAAGTATTTTTGAAATCGGACCCATAGTTCCTGAGATTAGCGCGTTCCAAACAAACTCTTCAGCTTTATATATTAGTATAGATTTGTCTTCGCGTCGGGTCCACTTTCAATGAACCCTTCACTGTCATCTCGATCTTTATACAGTATGTTAACTAACAGAGGGCGTTCCCGTTAACCCGAAATAGTATAGCATACATACATGCTAAAAAAAATATTTCCATTCGAAAACAAAATGTTTTAAATTTTTTTCCAATAAGAAAATATTCAATAAAAATTTTAAATTGACATGTAAAAAAAACACACTGTACACGCGAACATGAAAGACGGCAACGTCGCAATTTATTTATACATGACGACTACTATTTTGATTTAAAACAGGAGGTTTCAAATTTATTTCCAATTAGATTTTTTTTTTATACGGATTTTTTTATACTTATTTTTCTATGCTGATATTTTTATTTTAATCTATTAATGATATATATTAACGAGTTTAAGGGAACGCCCTCTGTTATTTAACATACTGTATATCCTTAATTGTAATGTAATTATGAATTGATTTAATTAACCTTTTTTTAATTTTGTTAAGTAACTATAAGGTTTTGTATCATTAAGGTAGCTTGTAGTACGCAATTTTTCACAAACCGGGTCAGATGAAGACCTTTTCAAACAAATTCCAAACGACACACAGGCCTACAAATTTCAACTCTCACAATAACATAAATATACCCCTAACTAACAACAAATGTAACTCACCCAATAAAATAATAACTTTTCACACAAAAACAATAACTTTTCGCATAAACCCACGCACCTTAAATTATTACTTCTGTTGAATTTCATTACTTTACCGCAGTATACGTGAGCCATTCGTCCAGCCAATGGACTGTTCGCAGTTCAAATTCAATTACAGAATCGTGCTAATCATAAGTCCATTATCTAAACTTGGAACATTTTAAGGTCTTAACACGCTGGTACGTGATGGTGATTACGGGAATTACGTCCATTGTGCAGAATTGGTACCGTGGTCGTACTTACTACTTACCTACGCGTAAAGTTCGTCGTTTACTTAATGTTTGGGCGTTTAAGATAATGTCCGGATTAGCTATCTTAAAAGTACGGCTAGGTTAGCGGTGTTTAGGGAATGTTGTTCCGCGACAATTTTGTTCATGTTTTTGAAAGAGGTTGTATTGTTTTTGGAATAGTTTGTGATATATTTCATTCATATTCATGGCTAGCTTCTTCCCGAGGTATCGTCGTGTGAATATAGAAAACTCTTGTTTTTATTTTAATTACATTACACTATAGTCGTCACATCATCGTGACATTAAAGTCGTGGTGCCCTAGTGATTAAAATACCAGCCTCTCAAATATGAGTGTGCGGGTTCGATTCCAGGTCGGGCAAGTAGCAATGTAACTTTTCAAAGTTATATGTACTTTCTAAGTATATTTTGGACACCAATGACTGATTAAAATGTGAAGGGAAACATCTTGAGGAAACCTGGACTTCAAGTCTGAAATCGCCAACCCGCATTGAGCAAGCGTGGTGATCAAGCTCATTCCTTCTCTGTATGAGAGGAGGAGACCTGTGCTCAACAGTGGGACCATAAAAAAGGTTGATGATGACATGACACTATTATTATTCTAAAATGTAAGCTGAAAGTACCATCAAAATCGACTCAGTAAGACATATTTTTTTCATAAATGTATCAAAAAACGTAAAAAGCTGTTATTTTGACATCACAAAAATACACTTTAGTTTTACTTATTTGGTATAGACTGTAGGTAGGTAGATTATGATGAATCTTCTTTTATACTGTCTCTATGTCACTCCAAGGTTGGATGTTGAAATGAAGCACTATGGACATCATAACAATGTTCTATCTCACCCATAAAAGAAAACTGGCAAACACCATACTCAGTCCTACGATTAATTTTACATAAAATAAATCTTTATCACTTTCATCAATTTCTATCTGAAGTTATTTACATCAAAATCTGGAGTCTCCTTTGTAGCTACAATATTATTTAATTCAGGAATGTATGAGCGTACAAAAAAGGTATAAAATTCATCCTTATATGCCTTTGTATGGTATCTGATGGTGGAATCTTCAGTCCTTAGGTACTTGCAAACTTTTCACTTCGCTCGAATAGTTGAGTAACTTCAATATTTCAAAGTGTGAAGTTGGGAAGTGAATTGTTAACGTCAGGAGCTTCTTGGAATATTTTTAGGCTGTTTTCCCTAAAGTATTTTAAGCCTTAAAGCGTGTAAAAAGCTTTAAGTTTAAATGGTAATTGCTTAATCATGTTTTTGGTGATATCTTTTACAGAAACGCTACGTTCACATGTCCGTAAAAATATCGTGGCGGGGTTTTATCGCGCACTGGTGACATAACCATAGAGGATGATAAAAACACACTGTTGAATTTTCAACTTTCGGCGCTAAGCCGAACGTCGAAAATCAAGTTCGTAAAAAAAAGGCGCATGAACAACACGCCATGCATAATGGAATAATTTCTAATATACATAACTAGCAGCCGCCAGCGACTTCGTTCGCGTGGAATTAATTATGCTCCGCTCCTATTAGTCGCAGCGTGATGTTATATAATCTAAAGCCTTCCTGAATTAATGGGCTATCCAACGCAAAAAGAATTTTTCAAATCGGACCAGTAGTTCCCGAGATTAGCGCGAAGAAACAAACAAACAAACAAACTCTTCAGCTTAATATGTTAGTATAGATTATTTCTTTTAATAAAAAGATATTTGAGATATTTTTGAATATTTTACACACACTTTCTCTAAATTAACAGGCGATTTAATCACATCACAATTCACTATTATAGATCTACCATAAATTACAAAAATATTGTGTCAAAACACTGACCAAAATTCGTTTTCTTTTAAATTCCTGCGATAAGAATAACTAATTCAATATAAACTAATTTTGAAAAAAAGAAAAATATCCAAGCCATTGTCGAGTAGATACCTACTCCTGCTCGGCTAATGAATGAAAAAGAATATAAGAAAACCTTCGTACAATCGAATCGATCTGTAATTGAGCCTGGCATAATCACTAAGAATGCACTTAACTCTGAAGCAAAACATGCAAAAAAATTATAGGCTACGTATAAATCTTTTATTCCATGACACCCTGTTATTTACTATGATAGCAAGTCGTAAAATCAATGAGAATGATTTATTGGTCCGGCTAGATACTAGGCTCTAGTGGTCCTTTTGCTTTTTTCGTAACCCTCTATAGAATTTATTGTTACTGGTATATCATGGAATATTGGATATCAGATCATTCGTAAAAGGAGAACCCTGGTAATACATAAATACATATTCATTGAGCATTAATCTGAGTTACAATCAATCAGTAAGGGGTTTTATCGTTTTAGTAAGTTGTTCCGTGTTCGGTTTCTGGTATCCCCTTTTAGTGTTGCTAGCTATTAGAAATGCTATTGACGTTGTAGTCATCTTTGATGTTTTACGAAAGATCTAAAATATGAATAAAAACAGAACTTGACAGTAAAGTCAAGTCATCATGTCATATCATGTCATGTCATGTTGTTTAATTTTTGAGTTGTTATTTCTTAGGCGACATTGATATTTGCTAGACGAGAATTAGGAATGAAGTTTAAGCCGTTGGTCCCGGTTGCCATACGAAGATTTAATGGCAGTCGTTACGGGTTGTTGGAGCCCCCAAAAGTATTGGTCTAGCTGCAATGCTTCGATATCGCCATCGGGTTGTGGAGGTCAGACGGACGTCCTTTCACGGATAATATAGAAATTCGGCCAAAAATCAGCAGTTAGACTGGTAAAGCGGACCCCAGACTACAAAGCTGAAAAAGCTTCGGAGGCGACTGGAATTAACGCTGAGATGATGATGATGAATTAAGAATGAAATTTTAAGGATGATTTGTGTTTAGGCGCATTTTGTTAGACAAGGAAGAAAAAAGGTAAAGCTCTTTCTCTCTCATACAAAACGTTCTTTAAGTAAACTTAACATCTTCTAATAATATTCAAGAACAACACGGAAGTGCCAGAACTCTCCATTAGATTATAGACACAAAATCTTGCGTCGACACATCGTGCATTCAATATTAATGCTCCTTACTTCGTTAACTGAGAACAGGGCATACCCAGCCCCCGCGGAGCAGCGGTCCCTACAAGGATATCTCTAGATTGGTGCCTTGTTCTAATCTCTAACATGATATCTAGGATTAAATACTGCTATTCGTTTAAAATATGGCCGATTCCCGTTTAGACGGTGTGTATTTTCGGTTCGTTTCATGTTCTAATAGATGTCCTAAGTAAATATAATATGAGGAAATATACTGTTTACGGCGAACTATTATAATATGATAGGAGATATTGGATGATTTCTATTATATGATAGGATTGAACGATTTATATTTACATATACATAAATACAAATACCTAAATATAAAAGTGTGTGGTTATAATGTCAAATTTACAGTTTTTTTTTTGTAAATGCATCACTCACGAATTGGTTAACCTAATGTGGGGTGACAATATTGTATGACAGTGGTTGAAAGCCGTGCAATAGCAGAGTCCTGTGATGATGATGATGAAATGCATGTCTATATTGCTTTATTATCCTTTACATACAATATGTGAAGAAAACCCTATCCGATCCGTGGATGTATTGTTAGGTATCGATAAATGATTCTACCAATGCCCACAAAGCCGGGCTAAACATTAAAAACTTATTCCGCAAAAAGAGGTAACTTAGTAAATGTGCGGTAGGCAATACATGCGCGGGCGACGGGGGGCAGGGCACGCGGCACGCAGTCGCGTCGCTCATAATAATATCATCGAAAATGGTGACTTTGTAGAACTAGTTATCAATACCTAACAATACCTTCACGGATCGGGCAGGGTTTTCTTTACATATTGTATAAACAGTGAAATGTTAATGGTCTTTCAACGACAGCCCAATTCATCTGTCCAATGACAATTAAACATTATTAAACAGTAAAGAATCTTTGGATAAATAAAAATATTTAATTACCTTCTTCTTCTAGGTGTGACATATTCTCTCTGCTCTAGTAGCTATCGTTAATTATTATAGACAGGATGCGTAAAAATTGTAAAAAAATAAAAATGGTGCTTAGCGGTAATTTTGTCGTATTTAGACCACATTTGTAAAACGACTAAAGTTGCACGATACAGTATATCTTGTACAGACGACAGCACATCAAACTGCCACAATCTGTCAGATTTCTTTACATTTTCAATTTTATCTCTGAAGCGTAAAGGGTCACGGTTGACTGGGAATATTTAACAGTTTCGGGTAGCTTTACTTGCTGTCGTCTGTTATACGTTAGCTAAGTTTTTGTCTAGCAAGTCGTAAATAAATATATCTTAAAATAGAATTACACACTTACTTGCATGCGTTGCCGAAACTGTTATAAAAAATATATGACCCGCCTTAAATAAATCTACAAAAAAGTCCACGACACCATTTTTGTATTTCTCATATTTTATCTCATGTTAATGAAAACATAATTTTGAAATATTATTAATTCCGAAATATTAATCTGTTTGTTCCGGTTAAGCTCCAAAACGACTGCAGTGATTTTGACGGGATTTTCATTGATGTCATAAGGAAATGTTGTAAGGAGTAAAGGCAATGTTACTTTAAATTTAGAGAAGAATGAGGTTTCTCCCCAAATAAATTAAAACCCACGAAATCCACATCTACGCTGGCGAAGCCGCACGCCGAAGCTGGTTTCTAATAAAGTATATATGAGTATTTCTAGGAAGTATTCATAAAATTAATCTAAACTGCCTCCAATAGCTTTAATATTATGATTTGAATATTTCAGTCGAATTGTATTCAAATTCCTATCCTTAGGTTTTGGGCTTTGATCCATCAACATACCCTCTAGTTCCGCTATTTATTTAACGACCGAATTAATTGAATAAACTAATTAAGGTCCAAGTTAAGTAATTTGCGTTAATAGCTTGAACAGGGTAACGGCGAGCAAAAAGTTCACAAACTTCAATTTAAATCATCACGGCTTTTTATACATATAGATACGACAAATTTGGTCCTTAGTGGCGCGGTCAGTGTTTCGTTCTCATTTCTGTCATTTTATGATAAATAATTAAGTAATTTGTAGTGAAGACTACGAATGCGTGTTCAGTAATGCTCTTTATTGTATAAACTTAAGGCTATTTATAGTATAATATTAATAATATTGTGTGATCAAATACATATTGCACACATACTAAGGACATTTAAATGATCCGAATAAAATAAGTATTTACAACACTTATTTACTGTCAACAAAATTATGCCCATGAATAGCGACCCGTATGACATATATATATAGATGCAAATTGCCTACATAATTCGAATTTACAATTCTAGGACATCCTGGTGTCCTCGAGACATTTTTTTTTCAAAGTTTTGAGAGTAAGAATGATGAAATTATTTACATAAAATTAGACCGCCCGCCTGAGTTTGAACCTATGGCCTATAACTAGTAAGTCGGATCCATGGCCACTAAGCTACCACTGCTCTATATCATCGACTAAATTAAATTTAATTAATTAAAAGACATTACTTTAATTTGCGATTAATGCTTAATGAATAATCTTAAGGAATTATCAAGTCCATTCTTCTCTTGCCAATAAATCGAACTTCGTATATGCGTTAGATAACTTTGTACTCATATAACAGGAAATACTTTGATTGCGCTTCTCTAAAAGGTCCGACTCGTATTCATTAGCCACCATTGGAGCAGCTGCTTCGACACAAAAGGAAAGGTTCGCCCCCCACAGTTATGAGGTGAACTATATTTTTCACTTACAATTTTACCACAATCTTCGAATGATCTTTTGTAGACAATGTTCCTTTTCAGAACATGATGATATAAAATATTTCTACCCATTAAAAAGCAATAAATGCGTTTATTTTATAAAGTGGCTCTGAAAATCACGTTTACACATCATATTATGAAGAAAGTAGATTTATTATAAATTTTCTATCTGACTACACCTAAGAAATAATTACAAAACCACATCAAATTCCTCTTTTAAAATTCAGAGCCCAGACATAATCTTGATCAAATCATTTGTGATCAATATAGATTAATAGTGCCTTTAGCTTTCGAGGAAAGAACTACACGGTCCACCTAAGGACCAAGCTCAAGGAGCTTAAGGAGGTAGCTCAACTCGGAATTTAAAAAGCTCAACCACTATTGGTTGGTCTCACCAAAGACTAAACACATAAAAGAAATTTAGCACTTGTTTTTATGATCCAAAGGCAATACAGCATTTTTTACTGTTAGAGATAAAGACAAATAATACTTTTAACTGGTACCATTTCAAATATCGTATAGTATACATAGTCGACTGTATTTTGCCTGGTGTTGGCATAATATTTGCCATACCATATTTGGTGTTATGGAGAGGGCTATGCTAGGTGTTTCTCTACGTGATCGAATTAGGAAGGACATCCGTAGAAGAACTAAAGTCGCCGACATAGCTCAGCGGATTAGCTCTCTGAAGTGGCAGTGGGCGAGGCACATAGCTCGTAGAGCCGATGCCCGATGGGCCAAATAGGCTCTTGAATGGCGACCACGTACTGGCAAGCGCAGCGTCGGATGCCCACTGACTAGGTGGTCGGATATTCTGACCAAAATCGCAGGGAAACGCTGGATGCAGGCCGCGTCCAACCGTTCTTTTTGGAAATCCTTGGGGTGACCTATGTCCAGCCGTGAACTTCATGTGGCTGAGATGATGATGATTTAGTCTTGGACACAGTATTTTATTCTACAGTAGTACAATTTGACTTAATAAATTGACTGTTCATAACCTCCGTAAACGGTTCAGCATCAACTCGGGCATACTTATATGTATATATATATTTTTTTTTATAATTATAAACTAGTGCTTGACTGCAATCCCGCCTGATGGTAAGCAGTGATGCAATCGTTGAGTGTAAAGCGCACTAGTTTATTAAGCCTATTCACTTAAAAAACTTTGGAATAGGAAGGATGACGGCAGTTGAGCGAGGTGATGCAATGTTAAACCCAAGACCAACACGACCAAACGATGCTGCGCTAAAGGGAGATTGATCTGGAGACTCTCCGTTACCAAACTCCCGACACAACATTTGGCGCATTGTACCCGCCACACATCGCAACACAACTGCTCAGACCCGTCCTCCGTACGGCTTCACCAGACATCATGCCGGAACACGACGAATCGCTTGGCGGCAAGACTTTGTCTGGTGGGTGGTAACTTCCGCCGGCAGCCGATGTTATGGCCTACCACCGAGAAAAAACCATATATATATGTAAATATGATTTTCTTTTTATTATAAACAAGGGCTTGATCGTAATCCCACCAACTGGTGGTAAACAGTGACGCCATCATTGATAGTAAACGCGCTAGTTTATTAAGAGCTTATTCACTCTAGCTTTGAAGACTCATAAATTGTAATCAGACGGAAACACTGCCGCTGTTAAATTGTTCCAGTCCCTCGATGTACGCGGCATAAAAGACGAGGCGAAACGCTTCGTCCTGTATGCCTAGTATGAGTTTTCATTACGATACTCGATCGTCGATATCGAGCGCGTTGGCCTACTGGTCGTAGTAGTGTCAACAACGTAAGGTTGGATACTCGCCGTACGACGCGGACGGGTCGTCCGATGGACAGGAATGAAAATGACACATAATGAAATGACATGAATGAAACAGGAATGAACAGGAATAAGAAGAGAATGAATGTATGGAAGTGATGACTTACGAAGCAACAAGCACAACTTTCAGATCCAAAAGCTTTTTACATGATCGTGTACCTGTTTCCAATGGTTGTCGAAGTATCGGTAGTTCCTTCGCAGTTATGCTTCTACTCAATTTCCGTACTCTGACTTAGATACGACATGCGACAGGATATTATTAGACTGAACGACAGTGGTAATGTATCTTTTGATAAAATTAATTTAGCAAGTTACTTAGCAAGTTGTTATTGGCTATATTGTGACTTGAAATATTTATCAAAAAATGGTTTGGCTCGCGAGACCAACCCATGTCGTGACTAGATTACTTAATGAGTAGCTATAGGATTGGCCGCAACTTTTACTTGATTATACGGAACATTCTAAATTTTACTTAGTAAAATCAATTGCAGACTAAAAGATTACGAACTAAAAAGACATGCTCATAAAGTTACATTAAGTGTCAAAAGTGGAGTACCACTTTTGACACTTATTGTTAGTGCAATAAAGTTCAAAAGTGGTAATGCACTTTTGACCCTTACCTGTAATTACACATAAGGAATGTCACACCTTGCTGAAGTTTGATAGCTATTTTTTCCGTGGTGGAAAATCCTCATGGATGTCCGCCGCCCTGGGGTGGGCGACGGTGTTTGTCAGACTCCTACTGACTAAAATCCACCCACGTGTTTTATCTCACAGCTACACCGAGGGTGACGAGAACGAACACTGCTTCCGCAAGCCCCGATTGGTGCTTGAACAGGGAGTGAGGTGTTTGACATGATCGTGATGACCCCATGCCGTCTGTGGCGCGCGTGGAACAGATCGCGCCGCTACCTCGAGTGCTGATGTTTGGGGGGCGATAGATGTCCCCGAGTCTAGGTTAGGAAGTTGAGGTTAATACTAATATATATGAGCTACAAGTTACTTTTCATGGAAATGGAATAATAGACGGTAGTTATTAAAAAGTATGTGACGTTGTAAAAACTCGTGGTGGCCTAGTTGTTAAAACTCCAGCCTCTCAAGTATGAGGGCGCGGGTTCGATTCCAGGTCAGGCAAGTACCAATGTAACTTTTCTAAAGTTATATGTACTTTCTAAGTATATCTTGGACACCAATGACTGAAGGTGAAGGAAAACATATTGAGGAAACCTGGACTTTAAGTCTGAAATCGCCAACCCGCATTGAGCAAGCGTGGTGATTACGCTTAATCCTTTTCTGTATGAGAGGAGACCTGTGCCCAGCAGTGGGACGATAAAAAGCTTGATGATGATGTGACGTTGTAGGATGTTGAAGGCTGAACATTTAAGGATGTAGTGCAATGTTTGACACTTTAATGACGATATGTTTGAATCTTGAACGAATTTAACAACCGTGATCATTAAACCCCAAGGCTATCAAATAATGATGATGTGCTTAAGCAAGATTCTTTTAGATAAAATATATTGACACAAAATCTTTACTTAAATCTTTATATTTTGGTAACAACGACGTTATCATTTCAACGATCATTTGCAAGAACTAAGTACATTATAAAAATCCTTTGATAAAAATCAGGGACAGTGGTTAATGCAAAGAGTGACGATTACCAGTGTCATAACTGGTGTTAAAGGTCGGAGATAAGCAGATGATGCCAGACCCGGTCAGGGGCAGAAAGTAAAAATATGTACATAGCTCTTACCCGCGCTTTGGTTCCCCTTTCCTGATTTAGAACATAGGAGTGTTTTCATTGGTAACAAAAAATCTGTGTTCTGATTTTTCCTACATTGAAATCAGCGAAACGTCCCAGAATAAAATTTCACCTTCTCTTTTAAGAAGTTAGGGGCGGATTTACGAAAAAAACTCTGATGCACAACTTCTTACAAAAAGTTCCCATACCCCTCTTCCAGCTATCAACCTTGAAAATTGCGAAATGTTCCATTTAAACTTCCTCCCTCCCCCCATTTTAAAGATTTGGGGAGTTAGAAAGGGACAATCTCTTCAACTATTGCCACCTAAACATCAAGTCAATTCGTCGCTCCGTTTTGCCATTTTAAACGGACAAACAAACTATATTAGTATAAATTTTAGTCCTACTAAGATACTTCAGCCATAATTGGTCCTTGTCCTTACATTACAATGTAAGGGTTGGGTGAGTACTGATAGTAAAGATGAACACTCCTTTGATATCTTCGGCTTGCTATAAGGATACGGATTTCGTTTAAGGATCGTGTAATTACATGTTGAGTGGGTTGACATGTAAGACATGTAGACTTGTATGTAGACTACATACGTCAACTGAGCTTAGTAGCAGTACAGCTCCAATATACCAACAGCCTGTATCTACCCAATTAGGGTACTAAGCCTAGTTAAGGTATATGGTCTTTTTAGGACAAGATCGAAACCTAAATGCCTATTTAATCATTTATAAATCCTAGTATTATATAGGCACATCAACGTTTTCCATATTTTATAGAAACTAGGATCAAAAATTTTATGAATATTTGAAATTAATTTATAAGTTAATTTAACGTTTTGTCACAGATTGATGTCTATACTAGTAACCAATACAGTGTTCAACGTCTTCGAGGTACTAGTATAGACGCAAATAAATGTTAAAGATATTATGTAATAAATCCAGTTTAATTTTTTTTTGCAGATGTGCCAATATACAGTATGTTAAATAAAACAGAGGGCGTTCCCTTAAACTCGTTAATATATATCATTAATAGATTAAAATAAAAATATCAGCATAGAAAAATAAGCATAAAAAAATCCAAATAAAAAAAATTCTAATTGGAAATAAATTTGAAACCTCCTGTTTTAAATCAAAATAGTAGTCGTCATGTATAAATAAATTGCGACGTTGCCGTCTTTCATGTTCGCGTGTACAGTGTGTTTCTTTTACATGTCAATTTAAAAATTTTATTGAATATTTTCATATTGGAAAATTTTTTAAAACATTTTGTTTTCGAATGGAAATATTTTTTTTAGCATGTATGTATGCTATACTATTTCGGGTTAACGAGAACGCCCTCTGTTAGTTAACATACTGTATTACTGGGTGAGCGATGTATGTACATATAAAAGGTACTTTAAGTATGTTAATTACTGATGAGCGAATGTTTAATCATACAATTTTGTCATTTTCGTCCCTTAACTTTAATAATCGCTTATAAATAAATCCTTTTATTTATCAAATGTCCATGTTGCGCCATCACCGATTTATCTTGGGACCTTCATCCTTGAAGCTGTAGATCAGTGTTATATCTGAGACAGCTGATCCAGATCGATAGTTCCGGCTTCAAAGTCGAGGTATTTCGACGGATCCGGCGCCGCTGGGAAGCGTTCGGTAATCTCCGTATTGTCTTCTCGTCCGAAATACCTCAGCATCTAAAGACAAAAGTCTTTAACCAATATGTGTTAACAGTGATGACATGTGGATCAGGAACGTGGTCTAGCCAGCAGCAAGCTCTAGGTCGCATAGAGAACTATGGAGAGGGCTATGCTAGGCGTTTCTCTTCGTGATCGAATCAGGAATGAGGAAATTCGTAGAAGATCTAAACTCGCCGACATAACCCAGCGGATTAGCTCTGTGAAGTAGCAGTGGGTGGGGCACATAGTTAGTAGAGCCGATGGCTGATGGGGCAGAAAGGCTCTTGAATGGTGACCACGTACCAGCAAGCGCAGCATCGGACACCCACCGACTAGGACCTCACGTGGCTGAGATGATGATAATGATGATTTAATCCAAACGTCATTTATTCAAACTAAGCTTAGAATAATGAATTTTTTTACATCAAAATAACATAATCCAGTACCTCAAAACCTACCTTCATCACTTCCTAGTTCTTTAGCTGGGAAGAAGGAGAGAAAAAACACTTCAATAAATATCTAGCAGCACAACTCTCTATCATACTAGAATAACGTTGTCATAAATTGCTTATAATTTGCTTCGTCTTTGTCCATAAAATCCAGAGGACTTATTTAGGACTTTTGCTTATTATGGGAGCCATTAAAATAAGATCAGTTTGTTCCTACGGTCCTTAATTTTATTTACATGCTTTTTAATACCTTCACTTGTATGTTTACTTGCTTGTTTGCTTGCTTGTTTGTTTGTTTGTCAGTCTCTAACTCTTTGGACTACGAGTGAGCGGCTCATTACTGTAAAATGTCCCACCGTTATCAATACGTTCGTTCGTTCGTTTTTTTTAAAGAATATCGAACTAAAAAGTTGAAAAAAATATAGTTTAAAAAACTAAAAAAACATGCTTTAAAGAATATCAAACTAAAAAGCTAAAAATAATTTTAGAAAAAGCGTGAGGGGCTTAATATACTAAAATTATGGCACAAAGCGCCTCACGCTTTGTTTATGAAATAAACAGATTTTTAATGTCGCGTGCTAGCATGCTGCTGTAGTGTGCGCAATTAATTGTTAATTTTTAATGATTCAATTAAAATTATTGTTTTTAGGCGCTTTGTGCCATAATTTTAGTATATTAAGCGCCTCACGCTTTTTTAAAAGTTATTTTTAACTTTTTAGTTTGATATTTTTAAAAAGCATGTTTTTTTAGTTTTTTAAACTATATTTATTGAAAGAAAATGTTTGATAATTTGAGCAACGCGCTCCCATTACTGTGCGTCGTTCTCAATTTACCTAATAAGCAATAAGTGATGGCAAAAAGGTTTTAACAAGTAGGTAAGCAGTAAAGTAGCTATCGGCGGATGTGTCACGTCTCTTAGGTGATTACTGTAATAAATGCCAACCACTGACTTTTAAGGTAAGCTGTTACGGATCTTTTTAAAATGATTTAACACATACTTGTTTATGAAATAAACAGATTTTTAATGTCGCGTGCTAGCATGCTGCTGTAGTGTGCGCAATTAATTGTTAATTTTTAAGGGTTCAATTAAAATAATTCTGTTGATTTTGTGAATTAATTTAATTTATTGATTTGGTCATATTTATTATACACTAGCATTTCGCCCGCGGCTTCGCTCGCGCGGAGTTCGGTTATATCGCGCTTTTTAGATTTCCCTCAGGAATATCAATTTTTTCCGGAATAAGAAGTACCCTATTATTTAATGCGGACTTCTTACTTTACGTCTGCAAAATTTCAAAGTAATCGGTTCAGTAGTTACGGCGTGCAAGCGGAATAAACAAACTCACTTTCCCATTTTTAATATTAGTAAGCATTAGAGATGACACACCAAGCTACTACAATCTGTCAAATTTCGTTATTGGATTTTAAACTTTATCGCTGAATCATTAAGGCTCAAAGTGAATTGGGAATATTTGACAGTTTCGGATAGTTCGACCTGCTGTTGTCAGTACAGCATCTTTAAGGTGGTGAAGCTCATGTCTAAGTAACAGCTCGGATCGATCATACCGATGCCTTTCTGTGCATCAGAGAGCATATGAAAACGTTGTCCCAGCTGTCATTTTTGGATCTTTAACAGTGATTACAGGTCATTAGAACCCCAAAAGCCTGATAATCAGTCTCTTAAGGGTACTATATAGCCCAGACTGACTGTGAAATACTGGTATTCAACTACATTTACTTTATCTTACACCCGACCCTAACGTAGCTGGGGAAAGGCCAGTAAGATGAAATATTGTTTGAAATAATATTTCAGGTATTTTGTAAATCCCAAAGCTATAATACATACTGTACAATAACGCATTTAGGGTGCTCTTCGGATTGTAGTGGCGTTGTAGCGTGTCAGGGATGTTCGTGGAGGCGAGGGTCGACGGGTTCGCCGCGATCATACGTGTTGCGCTATCATGAAGGCACGCTTGCGCTCCTTCGCCTGGCATCCTGAATACGTTTCCAAACCGGTGGGACTCTCCCATCTTCCATATGTGGATACTTCACTTTTACTAACAATAGGCTAAGTTTTCCTTTTACTAACAATATATGGATATTTATATAATTTATCTATACTAATATATAAAGCTGAAGAGTTTGTTTGTTTGAACGCGCTAGTCTCAGAGACTACTGGTCCGATTTGAAAAATTATTTTTGCTTTGAATAGCCCATTAGTCCAGGGAGGCTTTGGGCTATATAAAACATCACGTGACCAATAGGAGTGGAGCATATAAAAAAAAAAACATATCAAAACCTAAGCGTGTGAAACTGCTGGGTGCAGCTAGTTTCAATTAAAGTTTTTGAATTTGATAATATTAACATTTCAGCTTTCAGAATGATGTTCTATTTCAAAACAGCCAACACAGATTAAATCGCCGATATAAATCGTCCATTAAATTAATTTCTAAAACAACCTTCATAGAAAATAGTTGCCAGAAATATGAACTGGCTTATTTGATAAATGTGCTAACGTTGCGTAGCGAGGCACTTGGGTAAAGTTGGAAAAGCTGTCGTATTAACATTACCAGTGGTCTACACCACCCTGTTCCCGAGCTTATCCGAGTTTAGCCGAGGGTTTGCCGACCGCCGGATATGATTAATTGATAGTGTTCAACAGATTCGGGAAATATTGGATTTTGATTTATATCTTAGCCATTTTTTATCTCTGTTCATATGGGATAGAAGATAAAATGTGAAAACTTTTTAGGGACCGCGGTATAGGTAAGACATTAAATTATTGAGTATACCATCACGCATTATGCCTTTCAAAAAGGGAGACAGATTAAGCTGGAAAATTTAACCTTTAATTTGTTTATTAAAACATAAAATCATGGTTATCATATAAACTTCGTATTTATCGTAAAATCATCACCATCATTATCAACCTTTTATCATCCCACTGCTGGGCACAGGTCTCCTCTCATATAGAGAAGGAAATAACGACGTTTATTATATGCTTTATTTATGGCGTCCATTTGTCATTTACAAGTTACATTAGCTCTATAATGGAGCGTATTTCAACAATTTTATTATTTTGTGTTTACATTTCATGATGTACACATAAATTTTATTTTAAATATAATACAAAAAAATAACATTTCATAATATAAATAAGAGTAAAAAATATAAACTAGTGCGTTTTACCACCAACGATTGCATCACTGCTTATCATCAGGCGGGATTGCCGTCAAGCGCTAGTTTATAATTTTATAAATAAAAACCACCAGTATCAAGAAAAATATTTGGCCTTTTTGCTATAATAATTAATTTATTTCAGATTACACCCGTATTTGTTAGTAGGTACAATTTTGAACTAGTGTTAGTAATGGATAAAATATGACAAATATATTTTTATATAAGTGCGGGTCGAGTGGAGTCCCCAATGATGGTAGAAAATCGCCAGCATAGTCTTACGTCGATATGAAGGAAACATTCAAAATTTTTAATTTTATGGTTAAGGATTCAAGTCCTGTTAGGTATACAACATAATTTTTTGTTTATGCGAAACCTGAATACAGTTTGTTCAGAATAAGCAACTGAATCGATTCCAATCATTTTTACACCATGTTATATTTTTTCACAAATACATTTAAAAATTATTACAGTGTGGTTACTCAGCGCGCTACGCAGCTGGCGCGTGTGCATGCTCGCGCTCAGCTGATGCCACAGGTCAACCAACCCAGTTCACCCGTATAAACGGAGCGTGGACCATATTTTTGTTGGGACAACTAAGTAGGATAACAAGCTCATAACTTTGTGGTTTTTCATGATATCTTTTTGAAAATTTGTACATAGATTCTTTACTTAAAAATACTGGATACGTGTTTCGGATTTTGCATAAACAAAAAATATATGTTGTATAAGTGGTATCGGCCGCTACTTACAAATTGTGGGTAGTAGGTATAAGCCACTAGTAGCTAGGTAGTAGGTATGCGCTCGTCAGGCGCTTTACTTTGTGTAAATTATTTCATCACCAATGCTCTCAAAAAGGAAAACACCTTGAGCAAACTGTCATATCCTAGAGCCAAAACTTCGAAAGCATGTGATATCCCGCCAACCCGCACTGGGCCAGCATGGTAGATTAGGAGACCTCTGTCTTAAAAGTGAGAATAATCTAGGCTGATTATGATTCCTGAAGTCCTTCTAAAATTGGAAACTTACAAAATTTGCTCAGCAATTATAACTAAAACGATATCTGACAACATTGTCTATTGTTTAATGTTCTCAAGTTAACCGAATTTGAACGGAATTGTCTAGAAACTATCTAGAGAAGATTTGGGTTCGGTTTCAGGTCGTTCGAATTGTTTGATTTCAGTTGGGACACTACTATAATGTATTCATTGTAATAACAATGGATGTTTCTTAATAGATATTATATTATTGAGTTCAATACAGGCTTCGAAATCAGTTTCCATATGAATTACGAGCTGCGCCTCGCGGTCTCTCCCACTTAGGCTTTAAACCTGCGAGAATATTGGGATAAAAAGTATCCCATGTTTTATTCCTGATTTTTGCTATCTGTTTGCTAAATTTCATCTAAATTCATACAGTAGTTTTTGCGTGAAAGAGTAATAAACATCTATCGATACTCACAAACTTTCGTATTTATATTAGTAGGATTATCGTTAATTTTAAACACTTGACTACATATTATAAAACAAAATCACTTTTTGTTTCCCTATGTCCCTTTGTATGATTAAATCTTTAAAACTCCGCAACGGATTTTAATGAGTTTTTTTTAAATAGATAGAGTGATTAAAGAGGAAGGTTTATATGTTTAAAAACATCCATTAAATTGTGGAGAAATACTATTATTTTTAAGGATAATTAAATTTTTTCCGCGTTTGTAGTGAAACGCAGGCTGAACCCTACGAGATTTATCAAAATATTGTACACATTGAAAAGGTATACAAGAAAGTCCGCGATGGTATATGTCTATCTCATATGGATATAGAACAGTTTATATCCTAATATAAACCCTTTACTGCTTGACTTATTTATTTCCAAGATTAACTTACTCGGAAAATAAGAAGTCTCGAAAAAAATCGAAGACCGACTGATCGATCTAGAATAACAAGTTGAAGTGCATTATTATGGATTTCTTCTATCGGCGCTGCCACTCATTAACTATATGCGTAGTAAAGCCTAAGAATGCGTTCAGTAATTCTCCTTATTTGTGTAAACTTAAGGCTATTTATACTACATTATTAATATAGTATTATCAAATGCATATTGCACACATAGAATGGAGATTTGGATGATTCGAATAAAATAAGTGTATCAAGTAAACAAGATTCAGTAAATTAATTCACACAATAAAAACTTAACATTAATAATAATTAAAACTAAATTATGGACAAATTAAAGCTAAAAAGAAATAAAATACAAACTAACTACAAATAAAATTTAAAGCATATAAAAATAAAACCCAGATCGCTGCGATCACCGGGCAGGGTGCCCAAAAGGCTGGCCGCGTTCCCACGTTGAATCGCCAAACTCAACCTTTGACCGAAATGCACGCCAGCCCTCCGATCACCTGATATGTCTATTAGTCAAACAAAACAAAACAGTTAAACAATTTTCGAGCCTCCGCACCCCAGGGCCCTAAGGTTTCCAAAACGAAAGGCACAAATATGTAGGACTCAGATAACGCTGCATATTTTTGTGCCTCTTCATGACCTCCGCAGCTGCTGCAGCAGCTCCGGTTCTGCGGGCGGTCGCCGGTAAGTGGGATTGAACTACGGTATCTACACATTAATTTAAACTTTTTAGACCTCTATGAATATCGACTTGTGTGACATTGATGCGATATGCCTACATATACATATACTCGTTTTCGTTCTCGTTTTCGCAAACAAATCCTCTATAACAACACTCTCTTACAGTGAATTTCATATTTCACCAATATAACCGAACATAATCAGCTTATCTAAATCCCTTTCTAGACCTGTCAATGTTAAATATGGCTCTCGAACATAGACTAGATCATGTTCAGTTACATTGAAGAAATTCCCCCAAAGTCTAGGAGCTTATTTCTGATGTCATTAGCAAATCCACTTAGCCGGCGGACTGGCGATCGGAATTCCAAGGCATGTTAGGTTATTTAAAACAGGAACTTGAGGACTTGGTCCTTCAGTCATCACTGAGAACAGAGTGCTGGGTTTGGAGATGATCTCATGTCTAAAAATATAAATATATTTTAATGCTAATGCAGGATGTAAGAATCACAGAATCGTTCGTTAGAGACGGACGCTTGTGATAAGGTGGTTATACAGATATAAAAAGCAAAAGCAGGAAAGATCGTAGCGGATGTAGGTCTATAGTTTCCGGATACTCCCATAGGACAAAGGTTATTTTTATATCGGATATGGTTGTGGATTACAATTGCGGGTAGTCAACAGAATTTATTACGATTTAGTTTTCTTAATTACCTTATGTGATTTAACTATCAATTATGATATGGTTAAGGAAGACCGGTACACCACCTCGAAGCTAAATATAAAAGGCACGGTCTACCCGCGCGCGCCCTCTTTCAACAAGCGACACTCGGACCAGTAACATCATGCGAATTCTGAGAGACCTATATTTTCCGTATTCAAGTTCGAGACTTGTGTTATGGGATACTAACTCAACGATACTATATTTATTATAGATATAAACATCCAAGACCCCGTAAATGATCACCAAAATTATACCAGCGTTTTTATTGGCGCCTCGCCGGCCGCTGCCGCGGCACGCTCGCTACGCTCGCTCGGCTCGCGCGCTGTTTTTTTTTTTTTTTTCGGGGTGGAAATCCTCATAGGATGTCCGCCGCCCTAAGGTGGGCGACGGGGTCTGTCAGACTTTTACTGACTAAAACCACCCCGGTGTCTCTTCTGTCACGAGCGCGCGTGGGGCCGCGTGAATCTAAATTCTTCCGCAGCCCCACACTCTCGTGCTGGCCTACCTAACCTAACCTAACCTATGGGTGGACAAACGATGACTGGCGTGTCATTTTATGTTTCGTTTTCTGATTTTATGGCAATCATAGTGATTTATTTAGGCAAAAATAATATATTAATTTGGTCGTCAAGATTTGGTGATCATTTACTAAATTTGATGGTCGAATACAATTTAAGTGGAGTCGTGACTAAAATAGCTGGTACTATTGTATTTTTAGACTTTATTTTTCTGGTGTTAAGTAGATATTTTTGGTTACACAAGTAAGGGTATCAAAGCATTTTATGGTGGTCATTATATTTATCCCCAAAGCTAAATAGCTGATTGCTTTCGTTTTACATTTTATTATGTACTCAGTGATTCTTATAATACGATAATACACGAACATTGGAACGCCCTGATTTGTTTTTTTTATTTTTTTTATTAAACACTTCTGATCGCTAAAAGTCTAATAAATTGGTACATAATTTTTCAAGTAACTTCTGATTGATATAAGCAACTCATTTTGATTATTATAACTTTTGGCTTTCTTCAAAACTATTGATGATATGTTATATATGTTATTATTATATTAATTACGTACATATTAATCATTGGCTTTCTTAAAAACAATTAATGACATGTTACATTTGTTATTATTGTATTAATTACGTAAGTCATTGTTTCTAAGGTATAATATTTGTCACAACTCATAATTTCGTGACTCAAAATATCAGTAGTGTTAGGCCCATTTGTTATTCCTGGTATATTTAGCTTCGTTATTAAATGTCAGTGCATATGTTGAACTTTGAACTGTGATATGTTAATGTTTCCTGGCGCTTGAGTTATGAACGGATTTAATTGCTTTTGCGTAAAATGGATACTGTCTAACTAAATCGGAATATAAATCTACTATCAAATTAATTAGAAGCCTAAGAATAGAAGCATAGTAGGCCAACTCTTACTGTAATTAAGTTGTATGGTTACATAACAATACAGCTGATACGAGAGCTATATGAGAAATATTTACAGATCAAATCAGTTTAATGCAGGCTACTATTGAACATTGATAAATTACGCCAAATATCTAAGTTTCTTAAATGCTCGTAATAAAGTTTAGTCCCAATTTTAACTTTTGTCTTATTACAACGACAATATGAAAATCAATAAAAACTTTTTTACAAAAAAAATAACCGACTTGCAAAAACCATAAAATACAAAGAACCATAAAATATAAAACTACAAAGTAAAAAATAACTAATTTCGGAAGTCGGTGTCTTTGGTTTTGAATATTCGGTTTTGACACCGACTTCCGAAATTAGTTATTTTTTAGTTTGTAGTGGTTTTTGGAAGTCGGTTGTTTTTTTGTAAAAAAGTTTTTATTTTACACTTTTTAGTTGTTAAAAGTACTATGTATTCAGTTGCATCCGGTCAGACTGGAAGCTGACGCAAATATAGTTGGGAAACGATGTAATTTTGTTTACTTTAATTTTTACCCGTAAGTATTCCCTCAACTGCCTATGGTCTTCATCATCAAATTTACTGCAGACCATTTTTTTAACCTAATGGGTGCAAAGGTCTCATCAATATAAATGAATGAAGTCCAACCACAAAGTAGCTACTGTAAACCGTTGAGGAGTTCCCGGAACTGACCTTTGTCTTCATCATCAGAGCTCTTATGAGAGCCACAACCCATTTTGTAAAAAAGTTTTTATTGTGAGTGTGCAAGGGAATTGCATGATTTCATTCCCCCATTTCCGTTCCACCACCACCAGTCGTACGGTGAATTTCCACCCTTACGTTGTAACCACCACTGCGATCCGGACGAAGCGTTTCGCTTCCTCTTTTATACCGCGTACATCGAGGGACTGGAACAATTTGCGTCGGACTAAAATTTGAATGTCTTCAAAGCTAGAGTGAATAGGTTCTTAATAAACTAGCGCGCTTTATCATCAACGATTGCATTACTGCTTACCATCAGGCGGGATTGTGGTCAAGCATTAGTTTATAATTTATAGAAAAACTAACAATAATTTCTCCTCTGAACTCATTGGCCGTTAAAACCATTCAACATCATTTGGCTATTTTTTCCCAACTATCTCGTGGTCCGCTACCAGTCTAACCGGATTCAGATGAATACCAATATTTTACATGGAGCGATGCCTATCTGACTTCCACAGTCCAGTTACCGGTTACTGTAATATAAGACCCCCTAGTAAAAGAGGTGGTCCATCTTTCGGACTTCTGACGACCCGTCATCATCATCATCATCATTTGACAGTCCACTGCTGGACATAGGCCTCCCCCAAGGTGCTGTACGACGACCGGTCCTGCGCCTCCCGAATTCAGCAGTTCCCGGGACCTTCACCAAGTCGTCGGTCCACCTTGTCGGGGGCCTACTCACAATGCGTCTTCCGGTGCGACTCGAAACGACTGTCAAAAATCTAGGAATCACAGACGGGATTATCAGCTTAATGTACTTTCCGAGGTACGGAGCAATCTCGGTATACAACATCTAAATTAATTAACGCACTTTCTGAAAATAGTTTGTTCAGAATCGTTCACTGAATCGGCTTATATCAACTTTAATATAGGTCATTTTTGTCGCAAAAATAATTAAAACTACGGAAATTATTATCATATTAATCCTGTTGTTTGTACAAACTTTTGAAATCCCAGTTTTACTTGTACCTATTCATACAAATTTAATCATTCAATACAAAATAATGAGAAAACAACCTTATTCCAAGAATGTTAAGGTCTTCGTTCTCCAAAAATTGGTAACATAATAACTAAGTTAATTAATAACAATGCATAAACATGTTAAATTAAAAATTCAGTGTCTGTATTATATTATAACATAACATTTCAATTGGGGTATTGGAGGGTGTGCGTTATAGTACATTACGATATTAGTGCGTAATGATGGTTATAACATGCGAGGCGGAATTTCAGCCCGAGCCGAAGACGAGGGTGTAATTGAGCCGAGCATGTTATAACCAATACGCACGTATATCGTACGACGTTTTTTAACACACTTGCGAGGAAACAGAAAAAAAAGTATTTTATATTTTGTTCATTTTAAATAAACTCAATCTGTGAATGCACACTGTTGCTTTCCCGCCATTAGTATTATTATTTGCCATTTCAAATATGGAACAGCGCGCAGCGCGAGTCGTGCGGCGGCGATCAGTTCCATATTTACTTGAAATGGAAAATAATGCTGTTAT
The DNA here is from genome assembly GCA_017933935.1 of Sesamia nonagrioides. Taxonomy (NCBI): domain Eukaryota; kingdom Metazoa; phylum Arthropoda; class Insecta; order Lepidoptera; family Noctuidae; genus Sesamia; species Sesamia nonagrioides. Next base: position 26,023 of record JADWQK010001702.1, read on the forward strand.
GGAATTTGTATGGACTATAACTTAACTATTTGCTTTGATAACACACGCGTTTGTTATGGGCCGCTTTACATATTTAAAACCGGTGGAATTACATCAGCTTTACGAGCAAGGGTGTTAAAAATTACATTACATGTTGCTTAAAGATTGTTGTTGTTGTAGAAATAACAAAGATGGTCACCCATCGATAGACCAACAGCGGCAAACGTAGCTTAACGTGATCGAGAGAGCTATGCTGCTGTTATTATTTAGCTATGTTAAAACCACGATTTGATCAATATTCAGCATCTCATATTCCTTCTCTGTATGAGAGGAGACCTTTGCCCAGCAGTGGGACGATAAAAAGGTTGATAATGATTCAGCATATTCTCAAGGTTACATGGACATCTGTCCATATCCTTATCAATGAGTAAGCAATAAAATCTGTCGTTTACAAAATGTTACAAGCATTTTGACGCTAGACTGCTCGTTAAACTTAAAAGCAACATTTACCCCCATTTCCACTATCTTCAAAACAACTATGACATACATTAACAAGTCACAAGCCCGTAACGTTTTAGAAAACAACCATTCTATAAATATTATAGGCTTCGTAATGCACCAATTTGTTCCAGTCCAATTGCCTTAAGTCTTGTTAGTTCCGAGACCCACCATCATTAAGCTAATGAATGGCATGCGACGACACTTCTTGAGTGACAAGTGGACCGATTCGGACTAATCTCGACTGTACATCAATCCTTGACGAGACCTTATGTCATGCAAGTGCCTGATTAACAGGGACATTCTTTTTAATGATAGTTAAAGGAATTTGAGAAGAGCCGTGTGTAGCTGTACATTTGGAGATGCGTTCCGTGGATTTTATGTGGATGACGCGAACTTCGGTTTTAATTAAAAGCGTGAGAATTATGTGTACAAACTAGACGTTATTTTATGGTTATGGGTTTTCGGTGTTTTGATGTAGGTTCTTGTAGTTCGAGGAATGGGTTTGTTTGTAGAATTACGGTATTTTCCGGTCTGGTTGTGTACCTTTCTCGGAAAAAATTTTTGTTGTGTATACATCTCTGTCCTACCATCAGTTCCGTAGTTACGGTAGCCGGCATAACCCAGATGTTGGTGTTATGGAGTAGATAAACAATCTGAAATGAAATTATACTTTAATAGAAGACTGAAAGGTGAGTTTTAGCGTCACGAGCTAAGTTAGATTTTTATTTTACATAATTTCGCGCATGCATTCCTAGAAGTTTGGTGCAAAGGTACCTGAACACCTATTAATAAGTTTACCCAAATTTTGCCAGTTATGTTTAATACTAGGTAAGTCTCAAGAGGGTGAGTGTGTTGTCATCAATCGGGCCCAATTCCTGATTTCGGGCTACTGAGAAACATTAAAACGTAATTACAGTTTGCCCGACCCGGGAGTTGAGGTCATCACGTTGGCGCTAGTGGTCGCCAATGTGATGACCCCGACGAGGTTTTCATTATAGTTTAGGCTAAAGAGACCTTGCAACAACTTATGGTGAGTCTCGTCTAGAGCAGATAATGGGTATCTCCACTATAGAGTAAAGGTTAATAACCTAATAAACTGTGGAACATAAAACCTCAACAAAGTCTCACACATGATCAGTTTTGTATTAAATTTTGTTTTATAACAATATAATGTACCGTCATCAACATAACTCGTCCTATTACACAGGTACTAAAGTACCTACTTAAGTTTATAACTGTACGTACTGTACGTCTAATAACTCGTAAGTCCTTATCGACGAACTTATTCAACCACGTCTCGCGATAGTGTAGCGAACGCTACATTTAAAACAATTGTAGAAAAAAAAAAGCTGAATCTATATCATAGCCCATTAATTACACTTTAACCCAAAATTATTTGACTCATCATTTTGTACGAATTTATTCGCCCGAAGCGAGTCGTCACTTGTATTGTTTTTAGGGTTCCGTACCTCAAAAGGAAAAAACGGAACCCTTATAGGATCACTTTGTTGTCCGTCTGTCTGTCTGTCTGTCTGTCTGTCTGTCTGTCTGTCTGTCTGTCACCACCCTTTATCTCAAGAACGCGTGGACGTATCAAGCTGAAATTCACATGAAATACTCGGGTCTATTGCCCCTTTATGCTGTGAAAATATCAAACTTCTAAGCCAAGCCAATCAAAAGATACAGCCGATTATGTCGATATTTTCAACAAATTTTCGACACTCGCAAAGGAATCAAAACCTACAGGATACTTCCCATAAACTCAGAATCTTGAAAATTGGCATGAAGCATTGTCATATAATGCAAATATAGGAAAAATTGCGAAAATCACATTTTTTTAGTTATATAATATAATAAACATATTTTAATAAAATGGAACTTACTACCTTATTTCTCACGAACGAATAAAGTTATCAAATTGAAATTTATACCAAATACCTAGGTCTATTGTCCCTTTAAGCTGTGAAAATATCAAACTTCTAAGCCAAGCCAATCAAAAGATACAGCCGATATGTCGATATTTTCAACAAATTTTCGACACTCGCAAAGGAATCAAAACCTACAGGATACTTCCCGTAAACTCAGAATCTTGAAATTTGGCATGAAGGATTATCATATAATGCATATATAGGAAAAATTGCGAAAATCACATTTTTTCAGTTATATAATATAATAAACATATTTAAATAAAATGCAACTTACTACCTTATTTCTCACGAACGAATAAAGTTATCAAATTGAAATTTATACCAAATACCTAGGTATATTGTCCCTTTAAGCTGTGAAAATATCAAACTTCTAAGCCAAGCCAATCAAAAGATACAGCCGATATGTCGATATTTTCAACAAATTTTCGACACTCGCAAAGGAATCAAAACCTACAGGATACTTCCCGTAAACTCAGAATCTTGAAATTTGGCATGAAGGATTGTCATGTAATGCAAATATAGGAAAAATTGCGAAAATCACATTTTTTTAGTTATATAATATAATAAACATATTTTAATAAAATGAAACTTACTACCTTATTTCTCACGAACTAATAAAGGTATCAAATTGAAATTTATACCAAATACCTAGGTCTATTGTCCCTTTAAGCAGTGAAAAAATCAAACTTCTAAGTTAAAGCGATCAAAAGATACAGCAGTTTATACCGACACCTTAGACGAATTTCCGTCACACGCTAGGGAATCAAAACCTACAAGCAAAGACATTAAAATTATGTTTACAATAGACAGGACATCACGAACAAAATCGTAAGCCAATACTTTTATCGACTTGGTTAAAAGTCGCTCCGTCTAGTCTGCGCGTCAGGACGTAATTTGTGTCCACCAAGAATAAACATTTTCTAAGGAAATATGCCATGTTGCGCTTTGTGTTACTGTACATCTCGTTATAGTAAAACGACTGGACCTAACTTCGGAATGTTTTTCTATGAATTATTTATATTTCGTCTGCAATTCAAATTTAAAAAAATCTTAGTTCTAGAAAATTTTCCATTATTGTAAAAGCGCCCTCTATTGTTGAGTAGTTTTACTATTTTCTTGTAGAGATGTAGTAATGTTGTTTATCGATTTAGTTATCGATAATATTTATTAAGATGAATACATTTTGTTGTATTTTATTGACATTTAAAATATAGCTAAATAAACTTAAAATATTACTATATTTCAAGTTTATTTATTATTAACTCTATTTAAACATAATCATATCATATTAATAAACAAAATTGAATGTACAATTACTATAAATTCATTTATCTAGGTTTTTGTTATTTTTGGTTTCCGAATAAAAATAATGTCGTAGGGAAAAAGTGGATACGATTTGTCCAGATAGACCGTAGAGAAGAAAATTGGCTTCCGTCTCATTCGTCGAAATTATGCTCAATGCATTTTAAAAGAGAAGTTATCTACTTTGGAAAGACTTGTCAAGCAAATTTAAAAAAAAAAAGAATCGGTACCTTGTATTAGAAATGAAATAGTAAGTTATTAATTTCAGTACTTTTTTACTTAACCTTAAAAATTGGAATAAAATTTACGGTTAAGTAGATAAGTACATAGATTACATAACTTATTTATAATGAAATATATTCATAAAATATGTAGGTACGTATATGTAGTACAATGATTGCGAGCTACTTTGTGATTTTGAGGATTCCGTACCTAAAAGGTAAAACGAACCCTATTCATGAGACTTCTCTGTTCGTCTGTCCGTCTGTCACCAGGCTGTATCTCATAAACCGTAATAGCGAGACAGTTGTAATTTCCAGAGATTGTGTTAGTATTTCTGTTGCCGCTATAACAACAAGTACTAAGAATAAAAATAATAAAATATTTAAGGGGGCTCCCATACAACAAACGTGAATTTTTGCCGTTTTTTGCTCCATATTAATAACGGAAACAGATAGACGCTTAAAATGTTCACAGAATATTTGGTTATATATTCAAATTACAAATAAATAATTAAAATAAAAATAAATCCTGAAGGCGGGCTCCCATACAATAACCGTGATTTTTTTTGCCGTTTTTAAAGATAATGGCGTACAAATCTTGTAAAGGTCTTGCTCCAGCAGACTACCATTTTTGTCGTGATTTGGACAATTATCTACGTGACCAGAAGTTTTCCTTCCAGGAGGCAGTTCTGCTTTCACACAATTTGTGCAGTCTAGATCCTTAGAGTTCAATCACAAAGGCATAAACGACCTTCCTATATATTGATTATAAATGAATTATTTAAAAATTAAAAAATAAGCAATTATTTAGATTTTCAGTACTAATCGGCAATTTTAAACTTTAACGCCTATTATATTAAAATAATTATATAAATAAGAAACTTGTAAACTTGAAATTACCCATAATTATTCTGATTCCTAATTTTTTGTTTCAAGCTATCATAATGCGAAAAAACATCGTCGTAGTAACTTCTTTGAATATTATCGATAACTTTATATCGAAATGATACAAACCCTACCACAGTTTTTTGCATTGCCATTTAAAAATATTTGCAAACAAACGTGTAAAATGAATAATTTTGCTAAAAACGAAATGCAAACGAAAATTGCAAAACAAAATGCGCTTTATGGCCTAAAAGGTCTATTACACTCAAAAATCGCAATAAACTGAGCGTTAAAATAATTCGTAAGCATAAAACATCTAAAATGCCAATAGACGGTGTTACGGTAAATGAATAGTAGCGAATAAAATTCTAAAACAGTTTTTGTTTGTACAAGACAAGTTTCACTTAATTTATTTACTTTTCAATATTTATTTACCCGATTTGAACTATACTAGGGTATTAAATCGGATCTGGCAACATAGACCACACCGGCCACCTACCGGGCAATAGCTGAATATATTTTATATAAACTTATTTCATTTTAACTATTTGATGTCTCCAATATTGTCGATCTAATTTTGCTATATTGTACTAGATGGCGGAACAGAGCCATGGGATCACAGTTTTTCTATGCCATTTTGACACATCTCCCTTTATATAGCACAGCCCTCTTTATATATCTTAAATCTCTTTGCCTACAAGGTACTTCCCGTGAACTCAGAATCTTGAAATTCGGCACGAAGCAACGTTATATTATAGTACAGACAGATAAAGGAAAAATTGTGAAAATGATAAATTTGAAGTTACATAAAATATTAAAATATTATTTTTGCTTACATGACATAAAATATTTTTTTAATAATTATAAACTTACTACCTACCCTTTTTCACATGAACGCGTAGAGATATTAAAGTTGAAATTCATATCAAACACTTCTTAAATCTAATTGCCTCTAAACTGTGAAAAATTCTAAATCAATGCTAGTATTATAAATGCGAAAATAACTCTGTCTGTCTGTTACGCTTTCCCGCCTAAACCTCTCAACCGATTTTGATGAAGTTTGGCACAGACAATCTTTAGACCCTGAGAAAGAACATAGGCTACCTTTTATCCCGGAAAAATTTGATGTTCCCGAGGGGAATTTAAACAGCGCGATATAACCGAACTCCACGCGGGCGAAGCCGCTGGCGGAAAGCTAGTACGTCATAAATTGTAAACCGCTACGTTTGTACGGCGGAACCCTCGGTGTGCGAGTCCGACTCGCATTTGGCCGGTTTTTTTTGCTTTAAGTGATTCGCACGAATTGGCACATTTTGAATTTTGTACAATAAAGTGGATGTAAAATTTTCGGGCGAAAATTTACTTTTTTTGCTATAGACGATACGCATCATTTGGCACATTTTAAATTATAAAGTATAAAAAAGGATACGCTATATATAGCTAGCCGCATTTTTCACTCATTTCAGGCGAGTATATTCGTGCTAATCAATTAATAAGCCGCATTTTGGCCATTCTGGTATAATTATTTATTAATTTAAGTCAGCAGTCTGGTAGATTTAGATTAACGTCAAGGTCTAAGGGAAACTCTGTAGACTCGATATTAAGACATCTAGTCTAAAAATAAATTGAACTAGATGGTTAAAAATCAATTAGCGATTAGCTATGTCACGGGCATATCGACTGAAATTGAATTCAAAATTCATAATTTTGATATCTAGGTAAACGAAATTTCAGAATTAGATTTAACTTTTACGTGCGGTTTCACTCGTGTGAATGTGAGAAAATATCCCACGGGAACTTACTAACGGAATTTAATCCTATGTGTTATTTCAGGTAAGTAATGTATTCATTACATAATATATTACGTTCATATTCTTCTTTTAGTTTATGTGGAACATGATGATATATTTTACATTCTCAACAATGTTTAGGTATTGTTTAGGTATTGTCTTCAGCCAATTTACATACATAAAACCTTGTTAAAATCAAAATATTTTATTTCAAACAAATAAAACAGAAGCACATATATGATACATCAGAAGTTGTTCCACGGTTTCAGTTGGTAATTTCCTTACTCTTTTAAAAATAATTGATGTTTACAATGATTTCAAAATACAGTAGGTATGAGAGGACAGCGTAGGCCTGTCATCAAGTCAATTCAGGAATCTGATTAAATAATATTTTTTCTAAAGATATAGAATAGAGACTACAAACCCTTCAATCTTATAATAAATGTATTTTTTGAGAAGGACACGTTTGATGATGGTTTTAAATTTTCCATCGTTAAGTTCTATAACTGGCTTTGGCGATTTGTTATTAATGCGGATGCTTTTTATATAAGATACCAGCTTTCCGACCGTGGCTTCGCCCGCGTGGAGTTCGGTTATATCGCGCTTTTTAGATTTCCCTCGGGAATGTAATTTTTTTCCGGGATAAAATGTATCCTATTATATAATCTGGACTTCTAACTTTACGTCTTCAAAATTTCAAAGCAATCGGTTCAGTAGTTACGGTATGAAAGCGGGCTAAACAAAAAAACTCACTTTCCCATTTATAATATTAGTAAGGATGACTTGCTACTGTAAATTAATCAAAATTTAGGTAGGTATATTATATCTGATAAGTCATCATCTATGGGAGGTCGTAGGTATAGATTAACAAGAAATAGGGAAATTGAGCCTTGAAGCACTAGGTGTGCCTCAAGTCTCAATTAAAAGTTCTTAACTAGAGACCCCAAGAACATCACCTGGTTAACGCTAGCTTTTTGTTGCTTCTTTGATACATAGGAAAAAAATATCAGCAGCTTGTACACAAATACCGTAATGGTAATATTTACAGTTTAAGTTTAATCGTATGGTATAATTTAAGTCTTCGACCAGTGTGTGTTGCCAGTGATGGCTTATGGAATTGAGACGTGGTCGCTAACAATGGGCCTTTAAGAAGGCTCAAAGTCACTCAAAGGGCAATGGAGAACCCTCTCGTTGCTTCTCTAAGCTTGGGGTTTCACTGCGCGATCAAATCAGGAATGAGGAGATCCGCAGAAGAACGAGAGTAACCGACATATTCCGAAGAATTTCAACACTAAAGTGGCAGTGGGCTGGACACATTGCCCGTAGGACGGATGCCCGATGGGGCCGACGGGTTCTCGAGTGGCGACCACGCACCGGAAGACGTAGCGTGGGTAGGCCCCCGACAAGGTGGTCCGACGACCTGGTGAAGGTCGCAGGAAACCGCTGGATGTGGGAGGCGCAGGACCGGTCGTCGTGGAGAACCTTGGGGGAGGCCTATGTCCAGTAGTGGACGTCTTTCGGCTGAAATGATGATGATGATGATGTATATTTCCAGTTGAGTGTATTATGGTCAACGTAGTGAAACGCTTTATAAAGTTCAGAGAAACCGCCAATTATAGATTCTCCCAATATTCCAAAATGTAACTGATGAGTTTACTCGTTGTCGAGCTAACTTTCGTGAAATCAAACTGGCGATTATGTAAAACCTCATTTGAGTATCTGGTTTAACATGATTTATTCATAGATTTTGCTCAATGTTAGTAGCACAGATATAGGTTTAATTAGAGGGATCCAACTTACTACCCGATTTGAAAATTGGTATTAGTTTACTATGTTTCGTTTAATTTGGTCAGGAATCTCATCACACTCATGATTTTTCCGTGCATCGTGCATCCGTGCAAAACCGTATGAAAAGAGTATGGCTTGGCTCTATGGTGACCTAGTACACTCTTCTACTAGTAATAGGATATGGTAAGTTAAAATCTTGTATTATAAACGAAATAGCTATATTAAATCACTATGTCACTTAGTAACAAGAAGTGGTAATAATTAACAATGGTAATAAAACTTAGACACAATTACAGGTAAAATATGATAAAATGGTAATGGTAATGAGTACGCGGTGTCTCTGACGAGATCTTAACCCGAACTGTCCCACATTTTGGTAAACGAGCGAATGTGCATATTTGCCTTCTATGCAATTATGCATTTTCGCTGAGTGTTCGATTAAACTCGAACACATTCCCGAGAGCGAGAAGAAACGCGGGATGAAACATATATCTAATAACGTTATGACTATGATGTTTATGAAGGATTAAACCACTTAAAAAACATTCGTTCTAAAAACTTATCTAGTAAATATAAAAACACTAGCTTGCCGCCCGCGGCTTCGCCCGCGTGGAGTTCGGTTATATCGCGCTTTTTAGATTTCCCTCGGAAATATCAATTTTTTTCGGGATAAAAGGTAGCCTATGTTCTTTCTCAGGGTCTAAAGATTGTCTGTGCCAAATTTCATCAAAATCGGTTAAGAGGTTTAAGCGGGAAAGCGTAACAGACAGACAGACAGACAGACAGACAGACAGACCGACAGACAGACAGAGTTACTTTCGCATTTATAATATTAGTATGGATTGGTATCCCAAGCATAAAAGTAATCTTAATAACTTAAATAATAATTAACATAACGACAGTCTTTACAAGAATTTACACTATCGTGTCTTCAATAGTAAAAGCAATATTTTGATTGCCTGTGTCCGTACTTGTGTCCCGTTTAATCACACCATGGTTCGCACTAGGCCAGCGTTTGGCAATACTGTGTAAATGATGTTGCCTGGCTTCACTTTTCTCCCTAAGGTCTTTAACACTGAGCGCTTCACTGTATGGTTCGTTTCTTCGGTTCGGTTCCGATGTCAGCGGAGTAGCTACCATTAACCATTTATGCATTTTCGCTGAGTGTTCGATTACACTCGAACACCGTATGTAAATAGGTAGTGAGTTACGCGCTCAGACAAATAGACGCAGTAAAGCGCGAGTGTCTTTGTTTTATATTATGTATGTATAATTTGACCATTTATATCTTGACTCAAAACGGGACATTGGTTTACTTAGGTCAAATAATTAATAAAGAAACATTATTTAAACGATTTAATTTTCTCTGCTCATATATAAAAACGAAGACCGTGGTTTTCTTATATCTTGTGATTCGTCGTGTCGGGTCGTCAGAAACTTAATAATCTGGTAGTCAGTCAAGAGGTATTACTTAGTAACTGGGTTGTGAAGGTCACATAGACAGTCGTTCCTTTAAAAGTACTAGCTATGTCCACTATCCAACTGTCCAACTATGTAAGTTGGTTGGAAAAAGGTTAAATATACTATGACGATGACCTATCTATTTACTATATGTACATGCTACGTATATCTTACACTTTATTATTGAGTTTAGTGTCATTGATAGTCCACAGGAAAGTCACAATGACGCCATTTTGTTAGTAGATTACGAAACTTGTCAAAATTGATTATTATGATATGATTGATCGACCATTCTGACACTATTGTAATAGCAGACTGACAGCCTCCGTGGCGTAGCGGTAGCGAACGTGGCCGCTGCGCATCGAGGCGCGGGTTCGATCCCCGCACAGTGCAAATATTTGTACTGATCTGGTCGTGCCCCGGAAAGCACGTTAAGCCGTTGGTCCCGGTTGCCATACGCACATCTAATCTAGTTACGGGTTGTTGGAGCCCTCAAAAGTCTAATAATTGGTCTAACTGCAATGCTTCGATGTCGCCTTCGGGTTATGGAGGTCAGACGGCAGTCGCTTTACAGAAAATAACGAAGTTTAGCCAAAATCAGCAGTTAGAATAGTAAAGCGGACCCCAGACTCCAAAACTGAAAGGCTGCGACTGGGATTAACGCTGAGATGATGATAATGATGACTTTCTACGTATATCTTGGACACCAATGACTGATTACAAGGTGAAGGAAAACATCTTGAGGAAACCTGGCCTTTAAGTCTGAAATCACCAACCCGCATTGATCAAGCGTGGTGATAACGCTTAATCCTTCTCTGTATGAGAGGAGGCCTGGGCTCAGCAGTGGGACGATTAAAATGTTGATTATTATGATAATGATGACGATGACCGATGTGTAACTATTCTTAAAGGCATCAATCAAATCCAAAATTAGTTTTCAAGCAATGCAATTCGCTTTCTTTGATAAAAGAATTTCTCATCTTTTAGTAACTCCTACCTAATTTTCGGTAAGATATGCATAGTTGGCATGATTCAAATCCATAAGAGTTAAATCCATTATAGTATCTACAGCGTATTTATTTAATGTAACAAAAAGCAGTAGGCGTTCGATTATTGAATGAACAATAATGTGAACAGCATGTAGACCAAAACGGAACGAATGAATGGAATTATACCTACTACATACATATTTGACATTTGATCGCACCGATAATTGAGCACCTCTGTCGAGCGAACAAATAAATCAATGTACTGATTTCAATATATCACGGTAATGCAAATAGACTGTAACTTTCGAGTGCCATACGACGTGTTACGTCACCTCCCGGTATTTGATCCAATGGGGCGTGGTATGCGTGCGCGCACCGAGAGTGAAAGCTGAAATCATCACGACTGCCATACATTTTAATTGTCCTACACCAATAAAATGTTATTATAGTCAGAGATAAAATGGCTCAGTGAGGTGAAATAAAACAATTTGTTGCGACGTGAAATTATTTTTTTATTGCCCACTTGTGATTGAAGCTTTAGAACGTTTGAGAACACAATAATTGCCGGATTTAATTGTTTCAGCGGAAAGCGAAGGTTACGACTGTCGAGTTACTCGCAACGCTCTCATTAACCACACAATCTTTGTTAATGACTGACGTTTTATGTAATAAGGGGCTTAAAGATTATGTGTCTCATTAAGAAGTAAGTTGAATAGACTTTTATTTTATATTATTTTACTGTCGTAGGAAATGGCGTCGCTTATAGTTGCTATGATTATGACCGAATAGGTGGAATTTTTTTTTCGTACCTGGCTCTAATACCACATGCAATATGAGTCTTAATGCACCCATTATGAGTGTGGTTTTAGTGTAGCTTTCTACAATATTACATAAAAGTAAAAGTTACTATTGTAGACCACTATATTGGAACCGAAGTGTAGATATAGTACATATTATTTTGAAGATTATGATTATTGTTAAAGGAATGCCTATATTCATAAAAGCCTCTTTTAAAGAGAAAATTTTCCAGGAGGCTATTAGTGTCTACCTCAAAATAACTCAGTTCATATTTTAATAGGGATATTGATCTGTTCTGAAACAACTTCGAGCGGCATCCCGTTTACGGCAACCGGTCCCGGAGTGACCCGTTCATTGAACATAATTTTGGTCTTGTCTAAGTTCATCCGGAGACCGATGCGTTAGGAGGAGTCAGCTAAGTTGGCCAGCATTTGTTCCAGCTCTTGCTGCGTTTCCGCCATGATGACGATATCTTCCGCAAATCGCAAGTGTGAGATGTACTTGTTTCAGAATATGTATACCTCGGGCAAACGTTGCAATTAGGGAAAAACAACTTCGAGAAGGAGGCAAATAGAAAGATCCAGCTGGGATGGGCAGCATTTGGTAAACTTCGTCGGGTATTTTCGTCGCCATACCCCAATATTTGAAGACTAACATCTTCAACCAGTGCGTCCTACCCGTCATGACTTACGGCGAGACGTGGACACTAACGGTCAGACTAGTCCATAAGCTTAAAGTCGCTCAGCGAGCTATGGAGCGGGCTATGTTGGGCGTCTCTCTGAAGGACCGCATCAGAAATGAGGTGATCCGCCAGAGGACCAGAGTCACCGACATAGCTGAGAGGATTAGCAATCTGAAGTGGCAATGGGCTGGTCACATATGTCGCAGGACTGACAACCGTTGGGGTAAACGAGTCCTCGATTGGAGATCGCGTCTCGGCAAACGTAGCTTAGGACGCCCTTGGGCGAGATGGACCGACGACATCAAAAAGGTGGCTGTTAGTGGCTGGCGGAGAACAGCTCGGGACGAGCTTGTTAGCGTGCCACGAAGGAGGCCTATGTCTAGCAGTGGACGAGTAGAGGCTGATGATGATGATTGATCTGTTTGCAACGAATGTAGAATTTAGTTAAAGATCGTAGCAGATGATGTTTTATAGTTTCTGCCTTCCCCATGTTGAGAAGTCAAAAAGACAGAGGTTCCTGTATGTTGATCAGGTATATTTTTAACGCCTTTAGAAAATACATAGGACATCTTAATAATTATGTCTTCTGCTCTTTCTAAACATTTGGAAAATAACTGTTTTTTTTCCAACATTGTTAATTTTCTAATAATTTATAAAATTAAGCATGTTAAACCGTTGCCGTGGTTAAGGTTGTCATTCGTATTTCTTTGACAGTCGTCAGAAGTCTAAGAAATAGTTAAGATTGGTTCTCAGACTTCTGACGACCCAGTAACTGGGTTATGGATGTATGTCAGATAGGCAGGTGCTCCATATAAAATATTGGTATCCAGCTGAATCCGGTTGGACTGGATACCGACCTCAAAATAGTTGGGAAAAGGGGAGGCAGATTACTCCTGTTACTGTCAAAACATTAGCCTATTTTATTCTATTTTTAATTATGGCATTAATCGGATATTGATTGCCCGAGATTGTAGGTGTGAAATGACCAACATGATTTATTAATTATTATAGACAGCAGGATGTCATGTTTTTCATTGTTCTTGAACACTGTCGCCAAGAACAATCTTATTAGAATATTCTCGACATGTTTTTAAAAAAATATGAGTTTCTTAAAAAAGTGTCAAGAAAATTCATGATTTGCGACAAAGCTCTAGAACCACACCTCACTGTCATTCTGTCAAGGACTCGATGTAGCCCCATTTTACTTTTCTTAAAATTGTAACCTACAAAACGAGATTTAATGTTTTATGCTTTGATTTGAACCAAAAAACTTACTTGACAGACTATTGTCCTGTAAACACGTCCAATTTGGAAATACATAATGAGATATGCAAAAAAAAACAATAATAGTGTTGCAGGGTAAAATCAGTTATGTTCCAAATACGTGCCTATCAAATGGGGTCAGTTTTTTTGTACATAAGATGTTTTTTTCACTTATGATGTCTAGGCTAGAGGTGGGGAGAACCGGTACAGTCGTAACAAAGGATGTTACGTGGTATTATTTCTATAATACGACCAGCTAATCTTAATACTTTAAGTAGATCAGTGGGTTTCACTTTCACTGTTTGAAAAGGTTGTTGTAATAAACGAAAGATTTAAGAGGTTTTTATAGAGAAATTTTCGATTTAATATTTAGTTATACATATATATAATACCTATTTGAAGAGACAAACGATTTGAACAAACCTAACAGTACAATTCAGTTTGACCCAGAAAAATCGATCTAAAAGTAAAAACTGCGGAAATTAAAAATGTCGAAGTATGCAGCTCCGGATATAACAGCGGGGGAGTCGATTGCACACTCGATTAGAGTGTTGTCACCCAAACACTAGCAATGGCTCTCACAGTTTTTATCGAGTTTTTTGACATTGGCGCTCGATTGATTCCGATTCGAGTTGCATTCGGACCACAATGGATAGCGGTCATGGTCGTCAAACCCGAGTGGTGTGGACAATCTGGTAACGGAGGCGATCTATAGCCTCCCATGTAAATTAACAATCCTTCCTTCGATAAAAAAAAAACTCATTGGTTACATTAACCTGATTCATTTGACTACCAGACTTGTCTCATTCGTGACAGGTTCAATTAACCGAATGCTTCCGTCACGGGGTTTGAGCCAGAACACGTTATTAGAAAACTGTTGGCCATTTATTTACAAACGAGCCTCATGATGACTGCAATAAGTTTAATGGAAATTATAAAGCCAATAATTAAAAGAAGAAGACTTCATAATAGGTAATTATGATCAGTGCAAATATGAATATTTGCTCTGGTCTGGTCGTGCCTCGGAAAGCACGTTAAGCCGTTGATCCAGGTTGCCATACGAACAACTAAATGCAGTCGTTACGGGTTATTGGCTACTCAAACATCCAACAATTGGTCCAAGTGCAATGCTTCGATGTCGTCTTAGGGTTGTGGAGGTCAGACGGCAGTCGCTTCACGGAAAATGTCAAAGTTTAGCCAAAATCGGCAGTTAGACTAGTAAAGCGGACCCCAGACTCCAAAGCTGAAAAAGCTTCGGTTGCGACTAGGATTAACGCGATTAGCGCGTGAGATGATGACGATGACGTCATAATAGGCAAGTCTTGTAAATATAATGGCAACAATTAAAAATATTTGAATTGTTTTGGATAATTGTAGAAAAAGTTACTGTATAAACAGGCCAACACTGTCGTAAATACGCCTAACTTTACCGTAAAAAGAAAAGTTTGATTACAATTGTTTGTCCCATGTTTGTTGCCAACTTAAGAGTACAAAGTACGGTAATTTGTAATTTAACTTTGTGATATCAAGAAAAGGTATTTGTTAACTCATGTATGACAAGAGTTTCAGAACATTTACGTCCCATCTACGTTGTAAATTGGTGTTGTTTAACAAAATACGTTAATGATAATATTAAAAGTTTAAGATGCGTCTTTATTGAGAAACAAACATCGAAAATTATCCATTACGGTTCTATCAATCACTAATTCACTATACACTAAACCAGCAATGATTGTACAAACCACGGAGTAGTCAGTTTGCTGAGTAAGCACTTACGCAGTTCGTGTACATACTTATAATCCATTTTCCAAAGTCTTGCACCGTAAATTCTATCCAGACTGGCAATATTTAACGAATCACTTTAAACTTTTAATGGGTATTCCGTGGTGCGCAAACTTTGGGCCGGTAATTATACCTTATTAGCGATCGAGTTAGTAAAATTATCTGTTGTCATAAATTCCTGGGGTGTAAATAATCGCCTTATAAAGCAAGAGTTGTGCAGTAACAGCTTGACGCCAATTACATGCGGTGTGTGACGTTGTGCCTGTCAGGCACTGGGTCGCTGCAGGGCTGAGCTTTATTACAGACTGGCTTTCCGCCCGCGGCTTCGCCCGCGGCAGTTCGGTTATATTGCGCTTTTTATATTTCCCTCGGAATTTTTTTAGGGTTTTTTTTTATTATTTAATCCGGACTTCTAACTTTACGTCTGATAAAGGAGAATGCCCGTTTTGTTAGGAGATTTGGGCCCCCAGAAAAAATTTGCGTGCCATGGTGGTTTTAACTTTATTTTGAAGAACTACAATTAACTTTTCAGATCCTGAAAACAATTTATAACTTTTCACCCTAGTTTCCGAGAATTATTGAATTTTTCTGATGAAGAAATTGAGGTTATTAAACAATATTTTTTCAAAAACATTTTACATTAAAACAATAAAATATCTTTAGTATTAATATTGATTCCCAAATGAAATAAAATAATAATAATAATAATTTATTTCCAAAAGCTTATTACTATTACACATGACATGCGGCAACAATTTCAATTAAAATATGAGAGTTTAGCGTCTGTAGCCGAACTAGGCATAGCCTGTATTTCGGCTATCAGCACCATTCCGCTCGTGAACTACAACAAGAATGTGCCAGTCAAAAGGCATATACAATTACATTAGTGCTGTGTAAAATACAGAATAATAAAGAACAATAAAATAATAATAATTGATTAAAATGATAAAGAAATACAAAATTATAATTTTTGAGTAATTTAGAAATTAATTTGAAAAAAATAATTAATTAATTTGAAAAAAAAAATAATTAATTTGAAAAAAATAATAATAATTTGAATACATCGATTAAATGGAATAAGTTGATTACATGCATATATATGTTTTTTATTGCATGGCTGTGTGAGTGGCTTATGATAATGTGTGTGTATGTGTGTTTGAGTAAATATGCAGTGACATGTGGATATGAGTGTGAATGTGAGTGATGAGTGTGTTGGTGAGCTGTGTAGTAGTTTTATCTTTGTTTTCTGAGCTCTTCTCTGAACAGTATTCCTAAAGAGGTACGTATATTAATTGTTCCGTCTCCTCGTAGTTTAAATTCTGTAAGAATTGGGATACTTTAATTTTGCATTGTTTTGTAGTCAATGTGTATATATTTATTGATTTGTTAATTTTATTGTAAAGGAAAGGGCCTAGAAATCTTAGAAATCTTTTACCAAAGGTTGTTTTAAAAGTACTTAAGTAGTCGCATACATGATGTTTACGTCGTTTCTGTAGTAACACCGGGTTGTAGGGCTGTTTTTTATGTTCATGTAGGACAGTTTTAAGTATGTATAGTTGTCTTACAGTCAAAACCCCGCACAACTGGAACAGTGTGCAAGTGGGAAAGCGCATTGGCTTGAATGTGCTTACCTTGAGTATAGCTCGCTGAGCGACCTCAGCTGACTTTAAGGTGGTTTTGCAGATACCTCCCCAGGAGGAGAGGCAATAGGTAAGGAGCGACTGACAAAGGGCCTGATATATTCGCTTCAGCAGCGGAGGGTCTGCAACATGACGTAGATTTTTAAACACGTATATTAATTTACGCACTCTATTACAAAGAATTTTGACATGTTCTTTAAAATTTAGATTTTGGTCTAAAGTGATACCAAGGTACTTCAAAGTGGGAACGCGTTCTAAAGGTGAACATGAGCAACTATCCGCAGAATTGCAACCATGAGAAACAATTCTTATGTCATCGCGAATACCCACCGCCTGTCTAATGCTGAAACAAATATACTTGGTTTTGTCCACATTCAAAGTAAGCACATTTTTCTGCAGCCATCGCTTAGTCATATCAAAACCATCCTGTGCGTCAGCGAAAACCTCCTCCCAACTATCACCCGCAAACACCAACGCGGTGTCATCCGCGAAAGAGATAATTTCACCTTTAGTGAGTTTAAGAGAAGTAAGCGTATTTATGTACACAAGGAAAAGGGTGGGCCCTAATATACTTCCCTGTGGCACACCATGTGTAACTGGAAGGTAGGTGCTTTTGTATTTGCCCACTCGCACACACTGGGTTCGCCCAGAGAGGTAACTTTTGAAAAGTTCCAGCTGGGCGCCCCTGATGCCCAGAACTTCCAATTTTTTGAGTATGAGTGAGATAGAAATCGTATCAAATGCCTTTGCCAGGTCAAGAAAAATAGAAAGACATTTTTTCCCTTTATCCAAATTAGAGCTAAGAAAATCAACTAATTTATTTACTGCCTGTTCTGTAGATTTTCCGTGCCTAAACCCGAATTGGTTCACTGAAAGCAGATTATTTTTTTCGAGATATTTTACTAGACGGTTGTTAATGATTTTCTCTAGAATTTTAGAAATTGCTGGTAGTATAGATATGGGCCTGTAGTTATTTATACGACTCTTGTCTCCACTTTTATAGATCGGGCAGACTTCCGATCGCTTTAAGGAACAAGGAAACACTCCAGTGCTTAAACAATCATTGAAGATTTTATTCAGGGGGTGTACAAGGATGTGTCTATGTTGTTTCAAAAAGCCACTGCTGATACTATCCCATCCCGGTGCACTATCTTTTTTCAGGCCCATGATAAGATGTCCAATCTCGTCATGGTCTGTCTCAATTAAGACGAAAGAATTGGGGACATTTAGTGTTTCGTCTTGAACGTTACATAATAAAGGTTCGGAAAGAATATTTTGTTGACTAATTTTGTTAGCCAGTGACCTATCCACATTTATGAAATAACTGTTTGCTTCATGGAGTGATTGATCTGGAGATGATGATAGAGTTAGGAGATCTTCATGGTGTTGTTTTGTTTTTGTTGTGTGTGTAATGTTTTTGATGACTTTCCATAACTTTTTATTGTCATTCTGCGCTTCAATGATTTGATTTTTTTCATGCGCTCTTTTTAACCTTCGCAACAGAGAATTACAGAAATTTCTATAACGTTTGTAGGTAATCTTTAAGACTTCATTATCTGGATCGCTGTTTGCCTTTTTGTGTAGTTGGTCTCTGTTTTGCATGCAACGTAATAGTCCTGGAGTTATCCAGGGCTTAATGATTTTTTGGCGTCTAGAGAGTGTTACAACTTTTGTGTTCTTTTCTATTAGTTTTTGTAAGCATTGTGTTAGATAATTTAGAGCAGTATTAGGGTTTTCTGATTGATAAATGGGATCAAAGTTATTATCTGAAATATCTTGTGCTAATGTTTTGTCGTCAATGATGGCCTTTGTTGTAGTTGCATGTTGTCGTGGTTTTTTTAAATTTAAGCAAAATAAAACGGGATAATGATCTGTGATTGTTGCATTAGGGACTATAGTTTTGGAGGAGGCCCTAGTTTTTATGAGCACATGGTCTAAGCATGTTTGGCTTGCGCTGCGTGTTACCAAGGTGTGTGCTGGCAGCAGGCCGTGCGAAGCAGCTAAGGTTAGATAGCGTTCCCCTTCCGATTTAATTTTGATGGAATTTATTGCCAGATTCATGTCTCCTATAACAACAATGTGCTCAAAGGAAGACACGGTCTGCAGAATATTATCCAACGACAAGAGGAAAGGCTCTATTTTAATGTAGGAAGGCGATCTGTATAGGGCCAATATTGCAATTTGTTTTCCAACGGTGGCTAGTAGGCAATTACTTTCATGGTATGTAGGTTCAATTATAGTAAGATTAATGTTTTCCTTATAGTATATTACTATTCCGTCATTTTGTATTGGATTTATATTTGTTGCTACATGAGAATAACCAGATAGGTGAGGGATTGCTGTTTCACTTTTTAGCCAACACTCTGTTAAGACTAGTACATCGCATTTAAGTCTAAGTCTTTGTAGTAAAACCTCTAACCCTGACAGATTTCGGTTTATGCTTCGTATATTTTGTGTCAAGATAATTAGGTTGTCCGTAGAAGAAGTAATGATATTTTGACACTCCTCTATGTCTGCGAATTGTGAGTGTGAAACGGATAACTGGTCAATATTTTCAGATAACTCTGTTACTTGATCGAATGTTTAATACGAGAGTAGATATAGGCGGAATTTGTGTTAAAGGTACCGATTAAAGATAGAGCTTGTACGCAGAATGATAAAGAGTGGATGTGATTATGTTTTAGGTGTAGACTATTTGAGAATGTAATTTGATGGGTAAATGAGTTGTGTGTTATAGATATGTTTGAAAGATAGGTGGTGTTTATACATGAAAAGGTGTGCAATTGGGTTATGGTTATGACTATAGAATGTGTTAATAGTTTTGTGTGGACGTTGAGTTGTGCATTGTAAGTGTAGAAATAACATAAAAAATTATACATAAAATTAAGATTAACATGCAATCCTAAGGTTAAAATAACAAGAGATAAATTGCATATTAGAACCAAATTTAGTCACAGCGGTTTAACATTATTGCGTAGTTTTACTAAGTCCGCTTCGTTGTTTATACGGATATGTGAGGAGTTTTCATTGTTTTTTAGGTAAACAAAGCCGTTTGCTGTCCAGCAAAAACTGTAACCATGACTTTTCCGGAATTGACGGGCTAAGTAATACAGTTTCTGGGTTTTAAGAGTGAGTGCCTCTGATATGTATATCGGTTTGTGACTATATCTTGGGTCCAAATGGGTCGTGTTTAGTTTTTCGCCTTTTTGTTTAATTTTGTTGAAGTTTTTAACAGATTTTAGGACCTTTTCTTTCACGAGTACCGTGGTGAACTCGACTACAATGGGGTCTGAAGAATCTTTTGATTTCAACCTGTAAATATCTTTTATATTATTAGTGTTTATATCTACTTTCAATGTTTCACCCAATTTAGCAATCTCTGCAACAAGTGTTTCTTTTGTTTCTCCATTTTTTTTTGGTATGTTTCGAATTTCTACCCCAGCTCCACGAACTTTCCGTTCTAATGTTTCCAGTTTATCCTCTAGATCTTTAATAATTAATTTGTCTGACTGTCTTTCTTTCTCAAGATAAGCTATTTTCGATAAAAACTCGTCATATTTGTTTGACATTAAGTCTATACTTGTTTGCAAGTTTTGAAAACGCTTTTCTTGTTCATTGGAGAACGAAGAGAACATATTTTTAATTATTTGTAATAGGTCAGATTGTTCGCCATCATATTTACGCTTTTTTCTTTCCGTTACATTTGC
Source organism: Sesamia nonagrioides (assembly GCA_017933935.1). Lineage (NCBI taxonomy): Eukaryota > Metazoa > Arthropoda > Insecta > Lepidoptera > Noctuidae > Sesamia > Sesamia nonagrioides. Next base: position 46,739 of record JADWQK010001702.1, read on the forward strand.
CGCCAGGGTACGAACAAGAGGTTCTGAATCACGGTGTAGTAGCGTTGACGCACTTTGTTCCTTTGACGGCGCAAGTATTACTGCACTATAAGTGCTTTGCGTAGACGGTGACGGAACAGGTGAAACTGGTGGAGTACGTTTCAGCGGCATGTTTCCCGTTGTGTAGTACCAGGGCAATTTGATGCTAATAATTTAATTTTCCCAAAATTGGTAGAATAAATTCCAGGCTAGCAACACTAATAGTATTCACTGTGGAACTGGAACGTTTTGTCAAGTTCCGCTACTCACAGATAGATGGCGGTAGGTTGGTGCACGATGTTAATTATGTGACATTGTATTATATTTTGACTGGAACGCGATCCTAGTTTGACCAATGGCGGCAATGTTAGTGTCTTATTTTAAAATTTAACGTTCACCAATATTGACCAATTTATTAATAAGCACTATTAACCGTTATAAAGGCTTCGTTTAATTGTAACTAGCTTAGAAGAGCTGAAATTAGTTCACGTATTGGCTTTTTAGTCACTGTTTTGTCGTTATTGTCGCTTTTGTAAACAAACACCAAGTCGACACTTTTTGGAACTTTTTTCAACACAATGGAAACTTTTTATGCTGCAAACAGTATCACTTATTATTTAAACCACAGTGATACTTTCTGTGTGCTTTTTACAAGTTTTCCACACTTAAACAATTATTATACAATTAATCAGCACAGACTAGTATTGTTCACGGTTGACAGCTGTCAACCCACTCCCAATAAAAACATTAGATATCATCTTTTCTTGCTAAATAATATATTAAACTGTTTACCTTGCAGTCAGCGGAAGTAGGTTTTGCTGGCACCAGTAGAAATAAATATACTTAGGGCTAAATTGGTTGGAGGAGCATGTGGCTACGTTACAACAGCCACAAGGAGATATCTTAAGTTAAGCTACTTGTTCAGATTGCACATGGGTGACCATCCATTACAAACTTCACCTGGATGGCTGCTAGTACATTCAAACTGTTGATACTGGGTGCATTATTTATACTTGTTACGAGTAGCTAGAATCCCGCAAGTGTGACAACCTCTTACCAGGAGGTAACATGTTATAACCCAGTGTATCAGGTGTGGAGGTCAGATGGGCAGTCACTCTTTGAGCAATACTGTATTCAGCTGCATCGGTTAGACTAAAAGCCGACCCCAAGATAGTTGGCAAAATGCTAGGTACCTAGTATACATATACGTGTATGTATGCCATATAGGACAGCATCTCCTGCAAGCGACAAAGTAAAATCACTGCCCTGCTACTTAGTAAGATCGCTGTGCCATCCATGATTAGCTGTAGTTTATTTAGAAAGGGCTTAATTATAAAGGAGTTTAAAATATAGTAAATGCTATACAGATGTTTAATAAGAAAAAAAACAACCAATTAAAATAATAGACATTTATTCTTCAAGGAATATATTATTGTCTAGAAATTGTGCTGGAGCGCTTATATCATTAAAACGACTTATTCCTAACGATTTATTCCTAAATATCGAGGAACAAACTGTTCATTTAAACAATTTCTCACAATGTTAATTTTTTTTTCCAATGTGGATCTTGGCATTTTAAAAAGAGTTGATAGTCTTTGATTACTGTCACCTGTTCTGAGTTTTACTAAAAATATACTGAGAGCAACAGAAGGATTTGGAAAGTGATTGTATAACAAAGGATTACAATTTAAAAGTTCATTGAACTGCTCTGCAGTAAGTCCTAACCAATAATGGCATAAATGAGAATCCATTGAGTTTATGTCATTAAAGTCTAACTGTCTCTCAGTCTGGACTTGTCTTGATGCAGCCGCCCAACAAGGAAGACAAACTCGTTCCAAATGCAACACCTAAAAACAAAAATATTATATTTAGATACTTGATATTCATTAATATTTCATTAGTTCAACACACATACATACGCATTCATACATTAAGTTTAAATAAATAAATAAGAATAAACACTTACGTGATGTGCTGGTGTCCATCATATTATAACATTCCTTTGAGGACAATCTTGACTGACTCTATGAGTTCTACGACTTGCTATTGACAAGCCACATGCATAGCATATGTTTAGGTGTCCAAGAGCAGGTGATACAAGTGACAGATTTGTGTTATATGCTGTCTGGTTTTGTATTAATACAAAACATTCCACACACAGGATGTCATCAGACGATATCTGTAAAAAATGACAAAATAAAATGTAAGTTAGTTTAGATAGTTAACTAATGAAGTCATATAAAATACATACAAAGATTATTTAAATTCAATTTATTACCTCACATCGATTTTGGTAAATAACTAATTGTAAAGATTTTTGAAAACAATTTGAATGACGTATTTTTATTTATTTATTCATCCATGTCAGGCATTAAAGCCCATACACACACAAACAATACAATATTAAAATAATATCCTGAAATACAAATACATATAAAACATAATCAACCACAATGTACAAATATATAATGTCAAATTTTAAACGTCAAACATACATAAATAAAAGAGAAAATAAATATTTAGTAGTACGCCTGCCTCTGAGTCATTTGTTTGTTTGTCAGTACATTAATCATATAACAATGGTTAATATACTGGCAATCAAACCTATTCGCAAATACGCTCAGGATAGTGTTGGAGGTGATCCGGAGCCTGCGCCCCAGAGACGCGCACCGCTTTCGCATCGTCGTGTAAAAACAGTCGACACGAGCATCGGCAAACATTCCAGAGGCGCTGCAGTGCCGGGGCAGCCCCAACAACACCCTGAACGCATTATTATACTGAACACGGAGAGCGCTGTACTGCTTCTGGGTATATGACACCCACAGGCCCGCCGCATACAGGGACATACAAAACGCTCTGAAAAGAGTTATTTTGACGGCCCCCGAGCAACGAACAAATCTGCGGGCGATCATATTGGCCCTCACAGACAACGCCCTCCGCTCTTTATCGATGTCCGCATCGTCCCTCAGGTCTGAGGTCACGATATGCCCAAGATATTTAAACTGCTGAACTCTATTCAACCCAACACCGTTCAACGTAATAGGTGGAACAGAATCCAAACAGCTCCGACCCCTGGCCTGAAAGACCATGCATTCACTCTTTTGTGCGTTATATACCAAGCCATGGTCCTGCGCGTAACGCTCGCAGACGCCCAGCAACCTAGACAGACCACACACGGAAGCGCTCAGCAGCACCATGTCGTCCGCATAACTAATATTGTTGACACAAACACCGTCAATATGGCAGCCGACACGGGTGCTACTGAGCTCCTCAATCAGTGCGTTCACGTACAGGTTGAACAGCTTCGGCGAGGTCAGCCCCCCCTGCCTCACCCCGCACTCCAACCCGTACGGCTCCGACAGAGCACCCGACCATCGGACGACGCTGACCTGGTTAAGATACCAGTACCTGAAGATGTTTATTATTTCAAGGGGCATTGAGATGCTATTTAACTTTTCCCATAAGATGTCATAGTTAACCAGGTCAAACGCCCTCGACAGATCGAGAAAACAGGCATAGACAGATGTGCCTCTATCGGAGTAGTACTTGACAGTTTGCTTCAGACACAGGATAGCCGACTCGGTAGACAGTCCCGGTCTAAACCCAAATTGATTATCATGAGTGACCAAATACCGGTCAAGCTGTGTATTAAGCAAACCGTCAAGAACCTTAGCAAGCACTGTTGCCAATGAGATTGGTCTGTAGTTGTTGGTGTCGCTTAAGTCCCCGGTCTTACTCTTCACAATTGGTACCACCACGGTCCTCATCATTTCCGCTGGTAGGTACGCATGTCCTATACAGAATGTATATAGCATGGCAAGAACTCTGGGCAGGTGAACGCCAGCATTCCTCAGATGCTCAATGCTCAGTCCATCATGGCCAGGAGACCTACCACGTGACATTGTCTTTATAACTTCCCGTACACTCTTGGCTGTGAATTTGGTGTTTATCTCCTGTCCGTGTGACCCCTCTGCACTGAATGACCGTGATGGTCCCAATGGCGACTTAACTAAAAAGTGATCCCTAAATATATCAGCAATACATTTCGGTTCACTCACACCGTTGACGCTCACGGGTAAACCCGGCTTATTATTGAGCCTACTAGTAGTATTCCAAAAGTTACGAAAGTCATGTTTCGAATGTTGAGAAGCGAGGATGTCCATCTTTATCTGCTCCTTATTGTTTTGGCACCACTTTAATCGTGATTTAAAGATTCTACGACTCTCTCGCATCTCCTCCCAAACAAGTCCTTCACTCGGTTTACCACACCGAACCCAATCCATAAACTTACACCGAGCTACCCCGTGAGCATCACGAACATGCCTGTTCCATCCGATTACGGGCCGTCTACTTCTCGGTTTAACAATAGTATGACTCTCAGAGGCGGCTTTGCACAATATATCAACAATTTCATGATACATACTGTCAATTACACACTTATGGTCTCTGCTGTCACAACGTTTACCGCTACAGTTACTGAATTCAGTCGGAAAATCAATGTCTCTTAAACTGTCATTACATAATTTATAATACAAGTCAATTTGTTCGTTGCTTCTTTCCCCCCATTTTATTTTGTTACATTTAACATTTTGTAACAAAATCTTTGGTTTTACATTATTTATATTACACTTAATAATGAGTGGAAAGTGGTCAGACCACAACGGATCGTATCTGATGTGTGTATCGACTATAGTTTCAAAAGCCGATTCAGTCACTACACAGTGGTCTAACCATCTTAGAGCACCATTAGCGTCACTTATAAAACTATATGTGTCAGACATTAAACCTAATTTATTGACATCAGCACATTTCCAATCTAAGTCGTTACAAAAATTTGAAAGTTCGTAATAGAATTGCTCACCCGGGTGGGCATTGAAGTCACCCAGCATGTAAACACACTCAATACCTTCACTACCCACCACTGCGCTCAACGTTGCCATACAGTCAGTAAACTCAGTTAAATTCGCCGTGGTGTCAGTCGGCATGTACACACTGAACACTAAGAATGACCTTTGCCCTATCGTCACTTTAATACAGCACACCCGCGTATTATCACATCGGACTATCGTAACATTATTAAAGACTTTTTTATTCCACAACAATGCAACGCCCCCCCATGGTCGTCCTGAGATCATTCCCTTTGATGTATCCATGGGTGATACACCCGTATAAGCGAAGGTATTGATTTGACAGATAAATCATAGCCTCGCGTTCCGAGTAGATGTTACCAGGTTAAATATTTTGTTAATCGATTTCCTAAATCGATTTTTTATAAATAATATCATTTACTAATTGTTGTGTTCCATGTATGGCGTAACCGTTTTATAGATATAGTTTAGTGGTGACTTTTGTTAGTGTTGATATTTGATTGTTTATGCAACAGTTGTAAACAGTTTTTCTTTCTTCTTTTCTTGTTTACTATTTACGAGTGCATACTTAAGATATACTTGTGCATTATGATATAAGAGAAAAATGTTATTTTGCAACCTAATTCTTCGCTACAAGACAGAGACCGCCCACATTTTTTTAAGTGAAAAGTCTTGGTTTGACCATCAAGGGCGGATCCAGCTCCGACGCCAAGGGTGGGGGGGGGCAAAACATAACATAATTGTTTTTCGGTGAGCTAAAATCATCTAAGTGACAACCCCTGCCTTTGGGTGGATTGGAAAATAATGTCAGACTTTTACTGACTATTGTAACTTCATCTTGGCACTTTTAGTGACCTGAATAGAAATATATTTTATCGATATTTTCAATCGATCACCTCGTTCATTTAAATAAGATAGTCTGTCGTCTACCTGGCAACATTCAGGTTAAGTTATAATGGCGGAACTAGCTAAGATTCAATAAAATAAATATTAATTTTGTTTTTCAATGCTATGGTACAAGAAATTCTGAAAAAAAAATAGTTTTATAAAATTACGACTTGATTTTTAATAAGAAAATATTCTTGACACTCTATCACAAATTAGGGGCCCATCGGGTGGCATTCTCCTTTCAAAGCAATCGGTTCAGTAGTTACGGCGTGAAAGCGGAACAAACAAACAAACTCACTTTCCGATTTATAAGTACGAGGATGAGGAGGATGAGGAGGAAGGATTAAAAAGATTGGTATCTTTAGTCTGTATTTTCGTTTTTGCCACCGAATTCAGAAATTAGTTTTTTCTTTTGGAGGTCGGTTGTATAGGTTTTTCTTGTAACAAGTTTTTATTATACACTTTTTAGTTGTGAAAAGTACTGTTCATCTGCATCAGGTCAGATTGGACGCTGACTCCAACATAATTGGGTAAGGGGCAACAAGCAAACGGTGCAGTTTTGTTTACTTGAATTTTTGCCCGTATTGCTTTATATGCTAAACTACTGAACCAATTTTTTTAAAAATCCTATGGGACCAAACTAAATGTATGAGCATTGCTAGAGATGACGTGATCACGCAACCTTAATTCAGTCTCTTGATTTTCATTGATTCAGCTTTTAGGAGTTGAGATTTCCTCAAACCTAAACTTTTACCTCTCACCAACCTAACCTAAAGTTCTCATTAATATAAACAAATGAAGTCCAAACACAACGTAACTACTGTAAACAGCTGAAACGATCCCTGAACTGGCTTTTGCCTTCATCATCAGATCCTTAATGAGAGTCACGTCACAATCCATCTAGGTGTAAAGTCCTTATCAATACAAATTAATCAAGCATAAATACAAGGTAGCTGCTGTGAATCGTTGAAGAGTTTCCTCGACTGTCTCTCGGCTCCATCATCAGATCTACTACAGAGCTATATTAAATTCTAGTGCTTTAAAATACTTAATGAAAAAACTTACAAATGCTTTAGACGTCCCTACGATTTTTTAAAGTTCCACTCGATTTCTTTTATCTTCGATTTTTTTTATACATTATAAACTAGTCGTCATCATCATCAAACTTTTTATCGTCCCTCTGCTGGGCACAGGTCTCCTCTTATACAGAAAAGGATTGAGCGTAATCACCACGCTTGCTCAATGCGGGTTGGCGATTTCAAACTTTAAGTCCAGGTTTTCTCAAGATGTTTTCCTACACTTTGTAATCAGTTATTGGTGTCCAAGATATACTTAGAAAGTACATATAACTTTAGAAAAGCAGTGATGTAAGCAGTAACGCAATCGTTGATGGTAAAGCGCGTAGTGGTGTGGAAAGTCGCCATACGACGGGTCGTCCGATGATGGAACGGAGAAGGGGGAATTAAATCATGCAATTTCCTCGCACACTCTCAAAAATGCATCCTATAGATAACCGACAGGCTGGCTACTCTTCCAATATGCTACAGGCTTTGGAGACTGTTTTGAACTAAATCTGGGTCGCCAATTACTCTTTGCACGGCTCTCCACTGAATCCAAAGTAGCCAGGTGGAATTTTGCAGCAGCAGCCCAAACGTGGTTGGAGTACTCCACACATAAACGGACTTGTGCTTTGTATAACATTAGAGGATGTCCCGGTGTGAAACGCCGCCGGTTCTTTCCGATAACACCAAGTTTCCTGGTAGCTATCTTGGCCTTAGACCCAATGAACCTGCCAAAATCAAGGTTCGAGGGAATCTCAACTTATCGTCAGACCTTACTTGCCTTATCATGGGACTACCATGAAGATATCTTCTTTTCTAAAATAAAAAAAGAATAATCAAAATTACATAAACGCCGAAGGTATCCGCGAACAGACATAAAAAGCATATGTATGGTCGAATTGGGTAACCTCCTCCTATTTGAAGTCGGTTAAAAATACACTATTACGGGCGACCTGCCCGCTCTCAGAGCGAACGTTTTATAATGTAACTTTTTGGAAAACATAATCATATTCACGAATGTAAACTAGCGAGACAGAATCTCCGAAAAAACTGTGCATTTTGATATCTGGTTTGTCAAGTTTGGTTGCATATAAGGGGAGGAAAAGGAATCCATACAAATAATACTATTCTACTTCATTATTGCTGATATATTGCCTAATAGTTAGTATATTTTTTTTTTATTGCATTACCTACATAATGTCGATGAGTGACAAAGAACGTGTCTTAGAAGCAACTGAAAACTAGTTTAAGTGAACAACTTCACCCGTGGTACCACACCAGACATTATAAAAAAAAAAACTTATATTTCTTATTTTGAATTTCAGATTGTTCAAGTTTACAAACCTATCTAATATGATTCTCATATGATTATATTGACATTTGTAAGTTTTTCGCTAAACTTAAGTGGTAGTGGGCAGGGCACATTGCTCGTAGAACCGTTGACCGATGGGGCGGTAAGGTTCTGGAGTGGCGGCCACGTACTAGAAAACGCAGCGTAGGGAGGCCCCCAACAAGGTGGACCGATGACCTGGTGAAGGTCGCGGGAAGCCGATGGATGCGGGCAGTACAAGATCGGTCATCGTGGAAAGCCTTGAGGGAGGTCTTTGTCTAGCAGTGGACATCTATAGGCTGAAGAAGAAGAAGTTTTTCCCATACTTGTGTACAGTACGAATGCCTTTAAAGTATCATCATTCATCTGTCTTAACCCAATTGATTTGGGGTCGGCGCAACATGTCTTTTATTCCAACACACTCCTTTATTAATTGTCGTCTCGGTAATCACCCCCTGTCTAGCCATGAACATCTATTTAACTTACAAACGCTTGGTTTTTTCCATCAAATACTCAATTCTTCCCAGACATGATCTTGGAATGTCGTTTTAAAAACCATGTACAGCCGTTAAATAAAAAAATCAGAATCCGTACAGCCCTAAGCACGAATCAACCATGCTTGTCGGTATTCATTTGTTGTTTCGACGTAGTCAAGCAAAGGCGCGTCGAAAGTGAGAGCAAGACCGGCTTGCAACAAAATTAACTGAGTAATTAGCAGTGGTCAGAGGCGGTTGTTTGTGTGCATCTGCCAATAGCTTCCTTTTAAATACCTGTGTTGAGCATGAGAAGCGTATTGATTCTAGAGATTAGATTTTTTTTTTTTTGTTGTGGATGGGAAACCATCAAATGACCTGTCCCGCTCTGGGCGGACCGGAGTGTCAGACTTTTACTGACTAAAATCCACCAGTGTTTCTTCACTTGCCTGTGCGCCAGGGTCACGGTTTATTTTTCAGCCAACCGCAACCCTGATCCAGGAGGCATCGGTCTTCGTGGACCCCGTCACGATGTGCTGACATCTCTTTGAGGCGCGTGTGAAACACAACGCGCCATCGAGCCGGACCTGGTCCTTACCGGCGAGCTGCCCACTGCTCACCACCCGCATTCTAGAGATACTTAAGATACATTTTTATCTAAGGGCAGTCTTTTGTAGATTTTCTTTGAGGAATACTTATTCGACTTGGATAGGCATGTTGAAAACATTCCATATGCTTTAGTTGTTGGTAAAACAAACTACATAGTATCTAATGTAGGGAGTACACAGAGTATAGAGTTACTAAAAATTATAGTATTGTTTTAGTATAATTTTTATAAGAGATTTTAATCATATACAGAGTGGTGCTGACAATAAATTAAACAATGTGTACCTCAACACATTCTCAGTCTACCCATGAAAAATCATATAAATATGTCGATCAGGTTAGTCACAGGAAATTATTTTTCATTTTACACATTTTCTACATGTTGATAAGGAAGCGCTTACAGGTTAATGACCGCGGCATCCTGCGGTACCAAACTTTAATAATAATGGCGCGAAAAAAGCAAGACGATACAGGATCGCGCTGTCGCCAGTCGAAGGGCAGTGAACCGATATTTTTAAAGCATGTTCTATTCCGTTTGCAATTTAATGCGATTTAGTTTGTTTGAAATTTTAATTTTTTATGTTTGATGCTAGGTTTTTTCTATGGTTTAGGATTATTTCTATGAACCAGCATTGTTCATGTTTTCATTTATTGTCGTATTGTCAGCACCACTCTGTATAATAATTATATATTATGATTTTATACTATGTTCAGCTAGAATTAGGATTTTTGCGGAAAATTAGACTCATCCGATTTTAATGTCACAACGTGGGGCTACATTACGTCATTCGAGAGGTCCTTAGTTGCTGAAAATCAGCGCTGTTGGCGATAGGTTTGTCCAAAGTTACAACATTTTGCTCAGTAACGACCTGTTCTTGCACAGATGCGACGCACGACTTAATTGTTGTTTGTTTTGTTACCCAAGTAGTTACTTCACCACTCTGCAATAATTGGTGTTTTGTTTTTGTTTTGATTGTTGTTGTGTTGTTGTTATATGCCAGTGTTGCGGGCGCATCACGGATTAATTTGTATTGTCAATGTCAATTAATGTATGTCAATTATTTTTGGTTGGCCCATATACCACCAACTATTACCAATCATGGCTTAATCTATTCTTATTTATTTCTTTATTTACGTTTGGGTAACTTAACATACGTACGTCAAATATAAAGATTAAGCACTCATTATTATTTGACGTCTGGCAAGGCCAGACTTTTGTAATTGTAATTTGAAAGAACGCTTTACTTGGTCCGGCGATGGGCAGCGCCGTTTTTGACGAATACGAGTTAAGTGGACGTGGAACAACCTGCCCCAAAAATGCAGTAATTGATATGTAGATACGGTATGGAGGTTCTAGTATGTCTTAGATTTTTATGATGAACGATTGCATCACTGCTTACCATCAGGCGGGATTGCGCTTAAGCACTAGCTAGTGGTTAAAACACGAGCCTCGCGAGTATGAGTGTGCGGGTTCAATTCCAGGTCAGGCAAGTACCAATGTAACTTTTCTAACTTTATATGTACTTTCTAAGTATATCTTGGACACCAATGAGTGATTACAAGGTGAAGGAAAACCTGGACTTAAAGTCTGAAATCGCCAACTCGCATTGAGCAAGCGTGGTGATTACGCTCAATCCTTCTCTGTATGAGAGGAGACCTGTGCCCAGCAGTGAACGAGAAATTTATCAATGCAATATTCGGTTATACTTAAAAATTCAGACATAAATAAAAGTTAAAGACAAAAACAGGCTAACTCCTTACTCCTTACTAATATCTAAGTAACCTGATTTGTAAAGGGTCACAGATTGAAACCTTTTTCTTTATCATACGCTCCGAATACACGTCCCTTGAGGGATTTCTTGTACAACTTTTTTACTATTAACTTTCCGACCCTTGTTTGCTCCCCATGGACTTTCTCGATATTCAAAATGCAGTTTCAATGATACAGGCTTGTACAATAACTTTATTAACCAAGTTGTAATTTGAATAAAGAATATTTAAATTCAAACCAGAACCTGAATTCATTTGTTTTGGACCATAGTAGGCCCTAATAATACAGGCTCCTAGGATGCAAAGACCGGTTGTTCAGAGTTTCTGGTTATGTATGGTATTGTTACTGGATTTGGAATAATAACTTGTAAGCGTAGCCTCCGCATCGTTTTATTTGCATGAAGATCTTGAATGGAATATGAACGGTTATACTTTTGAACATGCGGTTCTTTCTCAAAGAGTAGAGTTGAAAATATAAGGCATTTAAAATCTGGAGTTTCAATGCATATTTTTGTATAAATTGTGAAAAAAATTGTGGAGCTGTGAAGGAAAACAACCTTTTTTTTGGATGGAAAATCATCAAATGATCTCTCCCGCTATGGGCTGAGCGGAAAGGCGTGTCAGACTTTTACTGACTAAAACCCACCCGTGTTTCTTCACTTGCCTGTGGGCCGCAATTTCTTTTTTACGTGACTCAGGAGGCACTGGTCTTCGTGGATCCCGTCAAGATGTGCTGTCTTGCTGGCTTGTCAGACTTTTCTTCACTTTTTCCTTCACATGCCTGTGCGCTAAGGGGGTGGTATCTCTATGGAACACCCACAGTCCTGGCAACTGCTACTATCCTAAAACTCTGTATATCCCTCCTTTTACTAATTTTATGCAGGCATCAGTATCATTTTTAGGGTTCCGTTGTCAAATGGCAATAAACGGAACCCTTATAGATTCGTCATGTCTGTCTGTCCATCTGTCCGTCCGTAAGTCACAGCCATTTTTTTCCAAAACTATAAGAGCTATACTGTTGAAACTTGGTAGGTTGATATATTCCGTGAACCGCATTAAGATTTTGACGCAAAAATAATATTAAATATTGGGGGCTCAGTTCTCAAAATTTATTTTTTCATCAAACACATACGTGTGGGGTATCTATGGATAGGTCTTCAAAAATGATATCGAGGTTTCTAAAATACTTTTCTTCTGTTTGCGTGACAGACGCATCCAAAGTACAAAAAAGTTCGCCCCCCCTCCCCCCTCTAACTTCTAAAATAAGAAAATGAATAATCTAAAAAAAAAGCATATGATGTACATTAATATAAAAACTACCAACGAAAATTGTTTTGAACGAGATCTAGTTTTTTTAATACTTCGTAAATCGTAAACCGCTTATTACTGCGTAATCTTTAATACAAATAACTTAAATCCTTTAATTTCATAAATCAATGGTACGGAGTCCTTTGCGTGTGAGTCCGACACGCACTTGGCCGGTTTTTGGCCATAATATCGATTGCCGGCAGAAATTACCACCCACCAAACAAAGTTTTGCTGCCAAGCAATTCGTCGTGTTCTGCTGTGATGTCTGGTGAAGCTGTACGGAGGACGAGTCTGAGCAGTTGTATTGCGATGTGTGCCGGGTACGATGTACGATGCGCCAAATGTTGTTGTGTCGGGAGTTTGGTTGTGGGGGGTCTCCAGATGAATCTCCCTCTGGCGCAACATCTTTGTCGGTCGTGTTGTTGGGTTTAACATTACATAACCTCGCTCAACTGCCGTCTTCCTTCTTATTCACTTAGTTTTTTTGAATGAATAGGCTTAATAAACTATCGCGCTTTATCATCAACGATTGCATCACTTCTTACCACCCGGCGGGATTGCGGTTAAGCACAAATTTATAATTATAAAAAATGCCTTGTTTGCAAACTTAAACATAAAATCGTTTGCAGATTATAAATAAATATATACGGACAAATCGCACAGATTGAGCTAGCCCCAAAGTAAGTTCGAGACTTGTGTTATGGGATACTAACTCAACGACACTATATTTATAATAGATACTTATATAGATAAACATCCAAGACCCAGGCCAATCAGGAAAAGATCGTTTTCCATCATGACCTGGCCGGGGATCGAACCCGGGGCCTCCACGTCGCAGGCAGCCGTGTTGGCCGCTGCGCCACGGAGGTCGTCAAAATGATTATTTGCGTGTTCCTTCCCATTCGCCAAGATGCTACGAGCCAAATCAATTTACACTAACATTAAGGTTCACTACAAAATGTATACGTATATTGCATACAAAATAAGCATTCTCTAACAGTCAGCCGCGGGCTACAGCCAACAGCGGGATCACGGCCGGAGTAATACCATAATCACTATACTTGGCAGGCATATTAGTGATCCCAGTACGATATTATTAACACACCGGGCTTTCCTATTACTGAACCTTTTTCTATAGTTTTACTTTATATTTCAAGTCACGAAAAGTATAAGCGTAGGGTAGCTAGCCTTTCGGTGTTCTGTAGGATGCATTTTGGAGAGTGTGCGAGAATTACATGACATAATTCCGCTATCACCGTTCCATCAGCGGACGAACCGTCATTACGCTAGTACCCACCTTTTCGTTGTTGACACCGCTAGGATTCGAACGAAGCGTTTCGCCTCATCTTTTATACCGCGTACATTAAGGGACGGGAACCATTTGTCCGCGGAGGTCTACCCTTCCTGTCTGAATTCTCTGTGTGTGTTTGTTTCAAATGTCTAATTTAAGTCACTTCAAAGCTAGAGTGAATAGGTTCGTAATAAACTAGCGCGCTTTAGCATTAACGATTGCATCACTGCTTACCAACAGGCGGTACAGGACTCATCAATATTTACAAAGAAAGGTCGACATCGAAATTGCTAGAAACTCCGTTTCCTGTAAACAACACGAGTTAACAAGAATATTCTGGGCATCGAAAATTAATATTATTGCTTCGAGATAGATCTGGAACATTCCATCAGCTTGCATATACATAGAAAGCGATGTGACTCAGCGGACAAGTCCGTCTGCATTTGACGCGATAATTGAGAACATCTACAGCAACAAATGCAACGATCACTTCAAAGACTAGACCAGGTGCTGACTTCTATGGTATTGTTTTGTACGTGTACAACACGTAATTTGTGAACCCCGGGGAAGTCTTCGGCGCGACATCAGCTACGTTCTACTTGTCATTGCCTATTATCGACTGTACCATCGTTGTACGATATTATGTATAAGAAGCCACGGCAGCATGTGTGTCGGTATAGCTGAACGCTATGTAGGGACTCAAATATTACCGAATGAATTTCTTTCATATATTAAGATTTTCACAAATGAACAGTTTGATTTCTAATGAAAGTTGAAAGTTTTGTGTAAATTGGGTAAAATGTGACGATGATTGTTCAAGATGTCCAGAAAATTATTCCGACTAGGAGCTATAGATGCTTATAGTATACGAGTACGCTGTTGGATTAAACCACTGAATGAAATCAGCACCCTAATTGCGTAACACATTATTATTATCAATTGGAATAATTTTGAAACTTATTATTATTCTATTGCTCCATATGTTCCAAAAATGTGTCTGCTCAACAATGTAAACAGTACTAAAACTATCAAAATGAAATTCATTGCTACTGATAGTTTGTTACATATTACAGATAACACCTCTCGTTCCCTTGGGATATTTTCATACATCCGCTGGCGGAAACTAGTAGATAAGTAACAAATCTAGTAGTAAATATTATTTTATGTAAAAAAAAAATGCAATATTTTAACAATATCGCACGCCTATAGCTCAGTTGCAATACTTAATTGTATTTATAATCATATTAAATTTAACAATGCTACGAAATAAAGTACGTTCTCTAGTTGTTGAAAATATCTATTTTCAGGACTATTTTTTATCTAGTTTTAAAGTAACAGCGATTGTCATGTCTTATGTTACGCAATCAAGGCTGATATTTCTCAGCGGATAAATTAGTTTCTCCTCTACAATAGGCTGTAAACAATTTCTCACTGTCGAACATCACAATACCACCTAGAGATGTACCTGCCCCTTTTTGGAAACACGTGGGAGAATAAGCGTTGGAAATTAATATCCTCCAAAATTAAGCTACATGTGTACATTCATGTAAGAAATGTGGTATAAATTACTACTGTCGTAAAATACAGCTATTAAAGAACCAATTAGGTAGGTAAGATTTAATTAATATCGACATCTACTAATTGAACAGGAACAACCACTTTCACGCTCTATATTTACATAACCTTCTCGTTACAACTTGCATCTAATACTAAATATGGGCATCCCCACTGAGTGGACAACGAACGGGTTTAAAAGGAAGATATTGAAAAGCAGAAGGGCTCAGGTTAAGATACGCTTGCCGGGATTGGTCCGTGGAAGGGTGATCATTTTTACTTACCACTTCCTGCCACGGAAATAACGTTAAGACGTTGGTACCGGCGTCAGAATACCGGAAGTCTGACTGTCACTTTTTTCAAGGGATAACGTATTACCCAGTAACTGGATTGTGGAGGTCAGGTAGACTGCCGCTATCTAAAATACTGGTATTGGTATGAAAGCCGACTCCATATTAGTTGGAAAAAGGCTAGAGGGATTATAATCTTTTCTACGACCATTAAGTAATTTGCCATAAGTCATATCTCAATAGTACTCATTCCTGCCAAGTCCTGTTACAATGACCATTTCCACACGGGCAAACCGTACTACAAAGAATTTTTTTTTTTTGTGGATATGGCGTCATAAAATCAACATGATTATGCCAAAAAGCGCGCGTATTTGCGTCACGACCGCATGTTATTAGGCTGTATGGGTGAATTGCTTTTGTCATTCATTTGTGGGATTATAACAACAAAACAAAACACGCGCGCCGCGCTATTTTCGCGCCATTGTTAACTTTTATCTGCATTTATACATAAAATTGTTTTGAAAATGAGTGACATCAGTGATAATAGCGAAATGGACGCCTCAACGCCTGCTGAAATAAGAGAAATAGCTATAATATAAATTACTATAATTCCTCGTAGAAAAAGTTTAGTTGCCACTGTCGCAAACAGCTATTGTAATACTTGTGCTGATGTATTGTGCCACTCAGCTTCGCTTTGTGGCACAAACTATCAGTCATATTACAATAGCTATCATTGCTGGACAGTGGCATAAATAACTATTCTAGTTATAGGTGAATGAATAGTTCAAGATTATAATTAATGAATATGAATTGAATATCCAAGCTGTTGCGTTTATAAAAGGTAAAATTTGGATTGGAAACCATGATTATGCTACGGCAAATTCGTTTTAAACCTTAAAAACAATTTTAATTTTGGAGCTCTTCATAGAGAGTACAATTTGCAAAGACAAATTTAATTCACAGAAACAGTTAAACTAAAGTTAGATACTGCTGTTCATTAGTCAAATATAATCCCAACACCCCGTTTACGACAGTCAAGAAAACATGAATAATATCTACAAACAACTGCGAGCACACAATGCTTTATACCTTTTAACAACACACATTTCCAGATAAATTTGAATAACAAGAGAACCAGTAAAACACATAAGCAGGCATATCTCAAACAGCACGAAACCAGTATATGTAGGGATTGCGTGAACGCAACAAAGCTCGCAAACCACGAATGGCTGCTGAGAACCGATCCAGGGGTAATAAGGAAATCGCTGGAGCTCCGCACGAAAATCGCAACGGCGTGAGGCCAACACCCGGTAGATCGGTAGCTTTAATGATTATATTCTGGCGTTATTAGTGAAGCTATATATGGTTGAAAATGATGAGCAAAAACATTAAATGTTTAAGGGAAAGAACTCACTTGTAGGCGACTTGGAGTTGATTGGGAAATAATTATATGAAGTTGTTGAAATGAAGTTTATGGATGGAAGTCATGTCTGAATACTACAAACATTTAAGTATCACTAAAAGAATAGTAAAGAAGGCAATTTACATGCAACTGAAACTTATTAGAGATAATAAACAACCAAGAAGATTAACCAAACACTGAAAAATATAAAATAAGTTATGAATACATTTTAATGAATAACTATTTCTTATACGTATTTTAATGGCGGCGTCTATGGACGGAGAAAAGCTCTTATTGCTGGCCTACGCATTGTTTTGTTTCGTTGTCTGTCATTTGTTGAGTTCGTTACTCGATAACGCTTTCGTCATTGGACTGTCTGTTTCTCCTTGTAACCCTTGTTCTTGGAGTTTTGACGGGAAAGCTAAGATGAATTTCACGCTCATCTTTCATTGTACTTTTAAATTATTTATAGTTTCTTTTACTAAATAAAAGCGCGTGATTTATGTAGTAAAAAGTGCATTCAGTGAATTATTAAATTAAAAATTCATAAAGAATATTGAAATATCGTAGCATAGTGACCACATCATGGCTCTGCATCAAATCTCCTAGTAGTCGGCTCACGCGGCTGTGTTTTCAATTGTCATTGGCGATATTCGCCATTATTGTGAAATAACATTTTTAAAGAATTTCTATAATTTGTTACACGTATTTTTGGCAAAGTTGTGGTATTTAACCACAGAGGTCATTGAAGAGTTGAAGTAGTATTCACTCTGAAGAAAAGAAAGAAACCCTTGTCCTTACTACCATTTAGCACATTTATTTTTATTTATTTACTTACGCGAGAAAAAATACACTGAGTGTTTATGACACTCATAGATAATTACTACTAATTTCCTATATAACTACTATTTATTTTATGTAATAATATTATACGTATATTTATTTATTTATACTTTTGCACAAAGAAATGTACAGAGGCGGACTTAATGCTACTCATTCTCTACCAGTCAACCACAGGTGGTGATGGTAGGTGCTTTAGCTAAAAATAATGACAAGGAAAAGGAAAAACTCTTAATATTATTTAAACAAACACTTAAATAAGCCTTATGGCTTATACATATAAATACTATTACATATATACAATATGTAAAGAAAACCCTGTCCGATCCGTGAAGGTATTGTTAGGTATCGATAACTGATTCCAATAACGCCTACAAAGCAAGGCTAAACTTAAAAATAAAAAATACCAAATTTTGGGGAAGTTGGAATTAATTCGCGGAAAAAAAAGATTGTTTCAAAATTCATTAGTATTGTTACTATGATGATTATGTAAAATTTCATATTTTATTTGATCATGTGTATATCTATCCTTTATTATCCTTTTGGGTCGGACACATGTTGTGTTGCTCTGATTGCTCGTGACATCACACTAGGTCCTATGAGAGTATCAGCACTGCGGCATTTACTTTTAAATGTCGAATCATTATGCTAAGATATGAGCCTTTTGGCCTCATAAGGGACTTTCTGATTTTTGTTACTTTTAGGGTTCCGTACCTCAAAAGGAAAAAACGGAACCCTTATAGGATCACTTTGTTGTCCGTCTGTCTGTCTGTCTGTCTGTCAAGACCCTTTATCTCAAGAACGCGTTGACGTATCAAGCTGAAATTCACATGAAATACTCGGGTCTATTGTCCCTTTAAGCTGTGAAAATATCAAACTTCTAAGCCAAGCCAATCAAAAGATACAGCCGATTATGTCGATATTTTCATCAAATTTTCGACACTCGCAAAGGAATCAAAACCTACAGGATACTTCCCGTAAACTCAGAATCTTGAAATTTGGCATGAAGCATTGTCATATAATGCAAATATAGGAAAAATTGCGAAAATCACATTTTTTTAGTTATATAATATAATAAACATATTTTAATAAAATGGAACTTACTACCTTATTTCTCACGAACGAATAAAGTTATCAAATTGAAATTTATACCGAAATACCTAGGTCTATTGTCCCTTTAAGCTGTGAAAATATCAAACTTCTAAGCCAAGCCAATCAAAAGATACAGCCAATATGTCGATATTTTCAACAAATTTTCGACACTCGCAAAGGAATCAAAACCTACAGGATACTTCCCGTAAACTCAGAATCTTGAAATTTGGCATGAAGGATTGTCATATAATGCAAATATAGTAAAAATTGCGAAAATCACATTTTTTTTAGTTATATAATATAATAAACATATTTTAATAAAATAAAACTTACTACCTTATTTCTCACGCACTAATAAAGGTATCAAATTGAAATTTATACCAAATACCTAGGTCTATTGTCCCTTTAAGTAGTGAAAAAATCAAACTTCTAAGTTAAAGTGATCAAAAGATACAGCAGTTTATACCGCCACCTTAGACGAATTTCCGTCACACGCTAGGGAATCAAAACCTACAAGGCAAAGTCAAGACCAAAAGTCGAGTTACAATCTCACAAAACTATGGCCAAGCAATACTAGTTGTAGTTACGACCTTCTTCTATAATAAAGTTTGATACACACTTATACACTTTGACAACTTGCTGCCCGCTTATGATTGTTAGGTACTACTTACTAATTTCAACGCTCAAAGTAAGTGTTTAAATAGCCTAGCGGTTCTCGTCTTGATAGGCGTTCAAGGTGGTTCGAGTTCAAATCTAATAACTTACAAAATATTTTTGAAATGTTTATTGGTGGGTTATGAATGCTGACAACAAAAATATGTAAAAATACCGATCCGCAACTTAACGATGATACTTTATTTTAAGATTTTTTCTATATTAGAGTCATTATAAAAAGATGACGGTAGATTTGAAATAAACTGAACAAAAAATATTCCACTACCTACAATAACTATTATTAACTACAATAACTCAAATAATATTACTTAGCTGTTGTTGGTTGGTGAACATATAGTTACGAGTTTGTGTTATTACTTTTACTTTTTTAATCAATATGCAGGCATATGCAGCAATATATCTCAAATATCATAATATGAAACCGGCTTTTGTGTAAGTTGTTTTTATTATTATTTGGGTAAGGTGCAAACCAATCTCTTGTTGAAAGTGTGCAATAAATTTGTTATTGTTTTAGAGAAATACTGTAAGCCAAAGTCAAGATGTTGGAGGACGAAGGTGGCTTATGTGTCGAGACAAGTGGAACGAAAAAACAATATTTACCGTTGAATAAACCTTTGAATCTTGCGAAGAAGAGAGGTTGCATTTGTGGTTTAAAAATAAACTGGCGATACTGGTGGAGACTTATCGAGCTAAACAAAAAAAACACAACAATTTATAACAATCACAGTGCAGAAGTTTCCTACAAAGTGTTTTAAATATTTATGTCATTATATATCGTAATAACCGCCTCTAAACCAACTCGTAAAGTAATTTAGCTAAGTGACAGTAATATGTTCGGTTTGGCTTAATGGCTAACAGATGTCGCCTTTTGCAATTTCAATACAAATTACTTTTGGTAAATTATAAAAACAATAATTTCGGAATTCGATAAGAAATAAGTTCCTTTACTTTTGAACTAAGAAAGCGCTTGAAGATTAAATCTCATGCCTTCAAACTCCGAAAAAAGGCACTGCAGGAAGGCATGCTATATACGCAAAAAAATTGTAAATATAATAGGCACTGTTTTGTGTTCTAAGTATAGATTATTTTATGATTGTAATAATATTCAGGTTAAGCTTCAATCCTCTTTTCTTTAAGAAAATGAATAATTAAGCTATAACCTCTTTAATGATAACATGTAATACTATAACTTTCATATCTAAAAACCAAAAATGTTTTTTATATTTTTACCATAATAATATCATAAGTTTGTCAAGGATTACTTTTATATAAAATATTACAATGCTGCCATTTCAACGTTTGTTTCATTTATTAGTATAAGTATATCTATACCGAATAATATATAACTTTATAATATATTGCATTATATTATTTATTATATTACATCTATAGTAAACTAAAACATATAATAAAAACCTATTTTGGTATAAATATTCAGTAAATTTTCCTATTCGTTTAAATATTATTTGCAAACATTTTTATTTTAAAATACAAATCAGTTATCATAATTTTAAATTTTAGGAAACAACAAAAAGATTTGCCGTTATTAAGGATCGAACCCACAATCGCTCGATTATGATAGACCATTGTTAAGTGCGGCCGCTAACTTAACTTCAAATGAAGTAACGAAATTTTGCATTACTTTATAGAAAGATGAAGACTGCGATAATAAAAATAATGCGTTAGTGTGCGTGGCCGGTTTAGCGCAGGCGACAGTAGTCTTTAAGGTGGGAATGGACTTCTACAGCTGATTGTACTTCCCGAGAATCTTGAAATTCGGCACGAAGCAACGTTATATTACAGTACAGACAGATAAAGGAAAAATTGTGAAAATGATAAATTTGAAGTTACATAAAAGATTAAAATATTATGTTAATAAGAGAAGTGAGGGTCTTCGAGGTGACGTAGGCGCCGGCAACAGATGTCATTGCGGACATACACACAGACCCCGGCACGCTGCAGGAAATGATGTTCCAAAGAGTATCCCGGGTAGCCGAGGTATGCCGCATCAGTCGGACATCTGATCTGGGTCTCCGTCAAGAAAAGTAGGTGGGGCTTTTTAGTCTCAAGGTGGTGATGGACTGCATCGATATTGGAGTGAAAACCTCGTATGTTTGAGAGGTGCACTATGAAGGAGAGGACGTGCGCCCGCTGTGCACACCTACTTTTTCTTTTGTGACTTTTCATGTTTAAATACTGAGTGAATAGGAAGGAAGACGGCAGTTGAGTGAGGTGATAAGATAAGATAAGATAAGATCATTTATTTGTATAAACACGTGTATGTGAAGCTGGAGATAATGTTAATACAGTTCAACATGTTTTGCCGTTAATGGCGTACAAAATGATTTCAGAACATTTAATTTTAATAATATTTAAATGAGAAAAAAAAACAATTAATATAAAAGAGTCAGAACTTAGTAAGACTCAATAGCAAAAAGAACATAATATTGAAAATTGAATTACAATCAATACAGGAAATAGTCAATATTTAATTACAGTCAATATAGAAAAAAAATGTCAGAATTCAATTACAGTCAATACAAAAATATATATATATATATATATATATATATATATATATTCAAAATTCAATCAATTTAATTCCAGTCCATAAAGAAAAATGATATACCTAATTGAAATTAAATATGTATTTAATAGCCAAGATTCAAAATTTATCGTTTAAAAACTCCGCAACATCATAATAATTTTTGGACAGCAGCAACTTTTTTAGTTCTCTTTTAAATGAACTAATATTCATTTCCTTAATGGAATTTGATTATAAATTGTCGGAGCCATGCATATTACACTTTTCCTTAGTAATGCTGTTTTTGCAGGAATTGATTGTACCCATAATCTGTACTTCTCGCGTTTATTTCTACCTATTTTATTATTAAAGAGAGGAAACAAATACGGATTAGATTTTACAAATAGTGATATTTCTAGTATGTAAAGTGACGGAAGTGTTAGAATTTTGTGCTTTATAAACATTGGTTTGCAACTGTCTGTTGTTTGTAACCCAAACATAGACAGTATACAGCGTTTCTGTGCTTTAAACGCAGTCTCTTTTAAAGTAGAGTTGCCCCAAAAAATTATTCCAAATCTTAATATTGATTCAGCAAGTCCATAGTATGCTGTAAGTAGAGTATCTATGTTGACCGTTGGTGCCAATTTATAAAGAGCATAGGATGAAGTACTCACTTTTTTGCAGAGTTCAGTAACGTGGGTCTTCCAATTTAATTGCTTGTCAATGATTAACCCTAGGAATCTCGCTGATTCAGCTTCTTGTATAACGATATCATTGTATCGTAAATCAAATTTTAATGCATTGCGTAAATTTTCTCTCTGTTTAAAATGCATAATGTTTGTTTTACTCAGATTAATTTTTCGTCCGGTCGCCAACCGGCACGATGGGGCCACCCTGGGATTTTTCGCAGTTCGCAGGGCAGCCTTTCGTATGTGGCTGGCACACTACTTGGGCCCCCAACTACCTGCGGTCGGCCAGCGGAGAACCGTGCTTCGGATCCCGCTACCCTCCACGAACAAACTCCCGACACAACACCATTTGGCGCATCGTACCCGGCACACATTGCAACACAACTGCTCAGACCCGTCCTCCGAACGGCTTCACCAGAACACGAGGAATCGCTTGGCGGCATGACTTTGTCTGGTGGGTGGTAACTTACTTAAAATATTATTTTTGCTTACATGACATAAAATATTTTTTTAATAATTATAAACTTACTACCTACCCTTTTTCACATGAACGCGTAGAGATATTAAAGTTGAAATTCATATCAAACACTTCTTAAATCTATTTGCCTCTAAACTGTGAAAAATTCTAAATCAATGCTAGTATTATAAATGCGAAAATAACTTTGTCTGTCTGTTACGCTTTCCCGCCTAAACCTCTCAACCGATTTTGATGAAGTTTGGCACAGACAATCTTTAGACCCTGAGAAAGAACATGGGCTACCTTTTATCCCGGAAAAATTTGATGTTCCCGAGGGGAATTTAAACAGCGCGATATAACCGAACTCCACGCGGGCGAAGCCGCTGGCGGAAAGCTAGTACGTCATAAATTGTAAACCGATACGTTTGTACGGCGGAACCGTCTGTGTGCGAGTCCGACTCGCATTTGGCCGGGTTTTTTTTATTATAATATAACTTGTTTTTATTCTTAATTGTGTCTAACTTAGTTTAGTTTTAAGATTTTTCTGTACGAGGCAGAATAAACAATTTTGCTTTCATTCTTCCTATCTATATAAATGAGGAAATTAACCATTGACAATCAATCTCAGAACAATCAATTTAGATAAGTTCAAAACTCCCAAACGAAATGAAAACCGCTTTTAAAATGACAATGCTATTAGTCACGGTGTGCTTCACAAAACATGAAAAAAAAAAAGCAATTTGCACGCAAAGCAGAGATACAGTAAGAGTACTCGTAAAATAACCGGTTTCTTGATTGATTCTTGTCTTTTACTCGGAGTTTTGTTCATATGTTGTAATGTTAGCGGATCCTTTTTCCCGAAATTATTAAATTTTCCGTCAAAAACAATAACTGTTACAACCATATTGAAGTTCAGCTTCAAATTATTACTTATCGCATTTTCTGTTCTATAATTATATCGATTTACTACCTGTATTTAGTTGCAATAATGCTTTAAACTTCAAACGGTTATGATCAAATTCTCATACCTCTATCTCTAAAGCGCACTAGTTAATTAAGCCTATTCACTTAAAAAAAACTTAGTGAATAGGAAGAGCCTATTAGAGCCTATTCACTCTAGCCTTGAAGACACTCAAATTATACTCCGACGGGAACACCGCCGTTGGCAAATTGTTCCAGTCCCTCGATGATTTCTTGTTTTACGCTTCACTTGCTGATACTAATGATTGAATTACTACAAATATTCGATAGTAAAAATCAAGACATTATTCTTATAATTTCTTAATAATGGAGCAGAGAGATGTATTTTTAGTCTAGCTTCAAAAGTTAAGCATACTTACAAAAATCAAAATTGTTATTGAAAAATAAAATTGTGAGCAAAAAAAAATGTATAAAGCAAGTACCATCTGGCTAAATTAACCGTTTCAAAGGACTTTAAATGAATTTGTAAACACAGATTGCTTTTTTAGTACGCCAACAAGGCTTGTTTCCCTATCTTGCTGTTACAGAGACTCTTCTGGACGTAAAAAATTGCGAACAAATGATTTGGCCGGGACTTGAATACGAGATGCATCCTGACGGGGTATTCATGTGCACGTATCATACATTTGTTCTTTACATGCACACCTGTGCATGCTGTAAAGGAATCACGGCTTTAAAGCCAGCGGTGATGATAGATCATTTTTTTTTCGAGTTAGACCCAATAAAGTGTGATTACTTTATAAAAATACTATACGGTGCTGCCTATACGTTGTAGCGATACCTACAACCGCCACATCGAACAACGCGTCATACTGACGTCACACGAATTCTACATCTCGCAATCAGAGTTTACCGTGCAACTAGCATACTTACAACTTCCCAATTTCAAGCATTGGGCAAATGCCCGCCAGACATAACACCCGTCTGGCCGGAGGATCCTCCCTTTTCTATGGAGGATAGGGGAACTTTACTCCCTGCATCTCACGCCTCCACGCTGGTTAAAATTAGAACCGATATAGAAATGAACATTGCCGAAGAATTTGAATATGAAAATCTGAATGCAAGTGATGCCTACATGCAGAGACTACAGGCAGTCTCCGAATGGGGCAAAGCCAATCTTATAGCATTCAATGCCGCCAAAACACAGGCGTGTCTTTTCACGGCCAAAAGGAGCCCGTTCACCTTGGTTCCTACTTTTCGGAATGTATCCTTGGAGTGCACCAACCGCCTTCAGCTTTTGGGAGTAGAGATTTCCTCGCACCTTAACTTTGGGCGGTTCATTGAGTCCAAGGCCAGGGTGGCTGCTAGAAAACTTGGCGTTATCGCAAAGGTCCGGCGGTACTTCACACCGGGGCAGCTTCTAATGTTGTCCAAAGCACAGGTCCGCTCGTGTGTGGAGTACTGCAGCCACATTTGGGCTGGTGCTGCGAAATGTCACCTGGCTACTTTGGATTCAGTGGAGAGGCGTGCGAAGAGGCTGATTTGCGACCCAGACTTAACTCGAAACGGTCTCCAAAGCCTGGAGCACAGGCGTAGAGTAGCCAGCCTTTCGGTCTTCTATAGGTTGCATTCTGGTGAGTGTACAAGGGAATTGCATGATTTAATTCCCCCATCTCCGTTCCACCATCGGACGACCCGTCGTACGGCGAGTTTCCACCCTTACGTTATTGACACCACTGCGACCCGAACGAAGCCTTTCGCTTCCTCTTTTATACCGCGTACATCGAGGGACTGGAATAATTTGCCAGCGACGGTGTTTCCGTCACAATTACAATTTGAGTGTCTTCAAGGCTAGAGTGAATAGGCTCTTAATAAACTAGCGCGCTTTACCATCAATGATCGCATCACTGCTTACCATCAGGCAGGATTGCGGTCAAGCGCTAGTTTATAAATTATAAAAAAAAAGATGCTTTCTGAATATGAAACATGATGTTAAGTAGAATTTCTAACGGTCAGTGTTTCTATTTGCCTTCCAACGACAGTCTTAGCACTACAGTTTAAGTGTTTACTGTACTGTGGATCTGGAGATAAAGGTAAACACTCTTAACAATAGCGCTTTGATGAGTACTGCAGCGCTGTGGCGCTGTAACATTTAAACTTTATCTACTAAGATCCAAAGTTCTAGGCAGCTTGATATATTCATCCCAACTACTACCTCAATACGTAGGTAATTCAAATTAGGCGCACGTCAATATGTAAACTATGTAATATCGATCAGAACTTTCAATGGACCTTGATTCAAGTAGGACACCGGTTCATTATTACAAAATGGGTTACTAATTGCCTTATTTTTTAATGTCAAAGCGTCCCGCCTTTATCTTGTCACAGTCTTAGAGGCCACCGCCAAACATGTGTTGTAGACATAGTGACGACTGTACTTACTGCATCTGAACGAAGCGAGAACACAAGTTGAGATTCATAGGAATATCAACTTTATGTCTACAGAACAAAGTCAAACTTGTTTACAAGTTTTAATGGCACAGGACATGGAGTCAGGAAACTGGATGAATTGACTGAAGTGGCAATGACAGGGACCTGTTACATATAAACTAGTTCTAACTTGGCTTTTAACTTGTTATCTAACGTCCTCGTGGGAAAATATAAATTACACTGGCTATGATTATTCAAGTTACCTACATAATAATTACTGCTATATCGCCCATGACTGATGGTAGTCTAACGCACAAAAAATTAGCAAGGTGGTTTAAATATACATGAGCTGAGTTAATTATTGTGGGATCTCACACTCCACATACATGATTATTAATTCTTGTACAAGTTATACTTGACTTGATATTAACGCAAGTTACGCTAATGTAAGTTTTCTCTTCATTTTTTATTAAAATATCATTATATCTGTGGTGGAAGCATATCATCATCATTTCAGCCGAAAGACGTCCAGTGCTGGACAAAGGCTTCCCCCAAGATCTCCACGACGACTGGTAGTGCGCCTCTCGCATCCAGCGCTTTCCCGCAACCTTCACCAGGTCGTCGGTCCTCCTTGCCGGGGGCTTACTCACGTTGCGTCTTCCTGTGCGTGATCGCCACTCGAGAACCCGTCGGCCCCATCAGGCATTGGTCCTATGGGCAATGGGCCCGCCCACTGCCACTTAAGTGTTGCAATTTTTCTTGGAAGAACATAGCTAACACTTACTGACTGAACCGTCACCAAAAAATCAGCGTCACTTATTCTGCCTCCTTACCATTAGAACACAAAATCTAAAACTTCAGCTAGTCGTAAAACCTTCTAACTATTTGATCTAAAAACATGTGTATGAACACTGAACCATTAGCCTCTGAACTGCGCAACATGAACCACCGTCCGTCTAACTAAAACTGTCAAGTCTAAATATGGAGTAGCGTTTTGCCGTTTCAATAGCATTAGTTTGTGGTTGTTGAGACGCCTGGAGTGACGTCGACAGCCCCCGGATATAAGGACAATACGGAAACTGTCGATATTGCACGATGAAATTTGATATTTTCAAGTGGGAAATGTATCATGTTGTCTTCATCATGTCTGAGCAACTGTTAAACATGATGCGCGTCTTTGCCAAGAGTTTGTAAACTGTTGCATTGAGTGATGTTGATATTTTTGTGTAGAAAAGGATATGTGCCTTTTATTAACAACAAATTAAAAGTGGTGAGTATAACTGAAGACCACGGGCATTCGGATTTTAATAGGGATACGGTCGATATTGACAACATA
>JADWQK010000528.1:0-32951 GCA_017933935.1 Sesamia nonagrioides
TTTGTATTGAAATTGCAAAAGGCGACATCTGTTAGCCATTAAGCCAACCGAACATATTACTGTCACTTAGCTAAATTACTTTAGAGATGGTTTAGAGTCCGTTATTGAGATATATAATGGTATATATTTAAAACACTCTGTAGGACACTTCTGCACTGTGATTGTTATCAATAGTTTTTTTTTTTTTTTGTTTAGCTCGATAAGACTCCACCAGTCGCGCCAGTTTATTTTTAAACCACAAATGCAACCTCCCTTCTTCGCAAGATTTAAAAGTTTATTCAACGGTAAATATTGTCGTTTCTTTTCACTTGTCTCGACAGCTACCTTCGTCCTCCAACCTCTTGACCTTGACCTCCAACGGCTTACAGTATTTCTCTAAAACAATAACAATTTTATTACAGACTTGCAACAAGCTATTAGTTTACACCTTAACACAAATAATAATAAAAACAACTTACACAAAAGCCGGTTTCATATCATATTTGAGATATATTGCTGCATATGTCTGCATATTGATTAAAAAAGTAAAACTAATAAGACAAACTGGTAACTATATGTTCACCAACTAACAACAGCTAAGTAATATTATTTGAGTTATTGTAGCTAATAATAGTTATTGTAGGTAGCGGAATATTTTTTGTGAAGGAGTGATTCAGATTCTTTCAAGTCTACCGTCATCTTGTTATAATGACTCTAATATAGAAAAAATCTTAAAAGAAAGTATCATCTTTAAGTTGCGGATCGGTATTTTTAGATATTTTTGTTGTCAGCATTCATAACTCACCAATAAACATTTAAAAAATATTTTGTAAGTTATCAGATTTGAACTCGAAACCACCTTGAACGCCTATCAAGGCGAAAACCGTTAGGCCATTGAAGCACTTACTGTGGACGTTGAAATTAGTAAGTAGTACCTAACAATCATAAGCGGGCAGCAAAGTGTATGAGTGTGTATCAAACTTTATTATAGAAGAAGGTCGTAACTACAGCTAGTATTGCTTGGCCATAGTTTTGTGAGATTGCAACTTGACTTTTGGTCTTGACTGTATATATATAAAATTAATACTAAGCGTGGTGCTGCATCCACCTCTGCAACATCGGGAAATCCCACTGATCCTCGAACATAGGCAGGCAGCGGCGTATCCTTAGTACAATCATAAGTACGGCACTTGGCTGCTGGCAGAAGTTACCATCCACCAAATAAAGTCTTGCCGCTGAGCTATTCGTCGTGTTCCGGCATTATGTTTGGTGAAGCCGTACGGAGGATGGGTCTGAGCAGTTGTGATACGATGTGTGTGGTAATGCGCCAAATGTTGTAGTATCGGGAGTTTAGTCGTAGAGGGTCTCCAGATCAATCTCCCCTCTGGCGCAGCATCGCTGCTCGTGTTGTTGGGCTGCTGAGTCAACTGCCGTCTTCCCCTTTCTATTCACTATTTTTTTTGAGTGAATAGGGTTCTTATTTATTTATTTATTACTGAAGGTACACCAACAGCTTCTGCATATAAATAAAACAAATAGAGTAGCTATGAGTAAAAGGCTTATACAGTTGTAAATAACAGGTGAACTAACATTCGACCAACAACATAAGTGGTAACTTAAACTAAATGAATGTGTTTTATTAATAAGCTATACAAAGACAATAACAGGTTTAGACTTGTACTTAAGTAAAAAAGAGGAATCTAAAGCTAAAATTAAACATGAGATCAAAAATTAGAATAAAATTTAGGCTCTTAATAAAATTACGCGCTTTACCATCAACGATCTGCTGATGCCCGGTATCTATGGGTATGCAGATGACAGCACAGTTGTAGAGAGGCGACCTGCCGGATGCTCGGGCTAGTAGGGAATCAATCCGGTCCGAAAGAGAGGCCATGGTTGCTGAACGAGTGTTGCAATCGGCAGTCTCCGAATGGGGCAATGCCAATCTTGTAGCATTCAATGCCGCCAAAACACAGGCGTGTCTTTTCACCGCCAAAAGGAGCCCGTTCACCTTGGCTCCTACTTTTCGGAATGTGTCCCTGGAGTGTTCCGACCGCCTTCAGCTTTTGGGAGTTGAGATTTCCTCGGACTTTAACTTTGGGCGGTTCATTGAGTCCAAGGCTAAGGTGGCTGCCAGGAAACTTGGCGTTATCGCAAAGGTCCGGCAGTACTTCACACCTGGGCAGCTTCTAATGTTATACAAGCACAGGTCCGTTCGTGTGTGGAGTACTGCAGCCACATTTGGGCTGGTGCTGCCAAGTGTCACCTGGCCACTTTGGATTCAGTGGAGAGACGTGCAAAGAGGCTGATTGGTGACCCTGATCTAACTCTCGAGTTGGTCTCCAGCACAGGTGTAGAGTAGCCAGCCTTCGGTGTTCATAGGATGCATTTCGGGAGTGTGCGAGGAATTGCATGATTTAATTCCCCCATCTCCGTTCCAACGCGACGACCCGTCGTACGGCTGGTTTCCCCACCCTTACGTTGTTAACACCTCTACGATCCGACGTAGCGTTTCGCCTCCTCCTTTATACCTCGCGTACATCGAGGGACTGGAACAATTTGCCAGCGGCGGTGTTTCCGTCGGACTACAATTTGGAGTGTCTTCGCTAGAGTGAATAGGCTCTTAATAAACCAGTGTGTTTTACCATTAACGATTGCGTCACTGCTTACCTTCATCAGGCAGGATTGCGGTCAAGCGCTAGTTTATAATATGTAAAAAAAAAAAGCGATTGCGTTACTGCTTACTATCAGCCGTGATTGCGGGCAAGCACTAGCTTAACGTATAAAAAACCTTTATTTAAAAGAAAAAAATATTTGCTACGCACATATTATTTCGATAGGTTTTTGCTGTTGAATCTTTCCAAGTGTTGACATAATATTAGTGTTTGTGATTGTATACCCAATTTTTCCAGTTTTATCTGGGCCCATATACCTAATAGGGAGTGCTTATGGATATTAACTAAGCACAAATCTAATTTCGGACTTATTTTTAAACTCTATAAACTACTGCTTGTCCGCGATCCTGACTGATGGTAAGCAGTGATGCAATCACTTGATGGTACTTGACACAGTTGATGGTTTATTATTAAAAAGTACCCAATAACACTGACGAATCTAGGAATCAGAACCTAACGACTATCGCTTTCCGAGGCAGGGAGGGATGGATGAACGGATGTTACTCATCCTCTTGTGAAAGGGAGGATCCACCGACCAAATGGATGTTATGTCTAGTGGACAACTGCCTGACAATTGATGGTGGGAGGTTGTATATTATGCTAGTCTGTCGGTAAAATACTTCTTCCGCGATACGATTGTATCTGTAATGTGTTTGGGTACGTTTTATACAATATGTAAAGAAAACCCTGTCCGATCCGTGAAGGTATTGATAGGTATCGATAACTGATTCTACTAATGGATACAAAGCCAGGCTAAACTTAAAAAAAAATCCCCCTAAAAAAATAAATATTATTTCGCAAAAAGAGGTAACTTAATACATGTGCGGCAAGCAACCCTCCCGCGAGCGGCGGGGGGCAGGGCACGCGGCACCTGTGACGTGGTCACGTCGCTATTCGGTCATAATAATACCGGTGTTGTCACTTTTTTTAAAATGACCAAATTTCGGGGAAATTGGAATTACTTCCCGGGAAAAACAGATTTTTCAAAATTCATTAGTATTGTTACTATGATGATTATGTAAAATTTTATATTATATTTGCTCAAATGTTTACCTAACCTTTATTATCCTTATGGGTCGGACAGGGTTTTCTTTACATATTGTATATTTTATACTATAAGTGAATAATGTACCCAAACATATTATTTACCTAATTGAGTACAATAGTCACCAAAAGTACGTATACGTTTTTCCATTACAAATGTGATGCAAAAACACTCTTAAAAAGAGCTATCCAAAGGGATCTTTTGACTATTTTCATGATAATGTAATATAAAGGTCGTTGACCTATTATCTATTACTAATATATAAAACTAGTTTTCCGCCCGCGGCTGCGCCCGTGTAGAGTTCGGTTATATCGCGCTTTTTAGATTTCCTCTCTGAATATCATTTTTTTTTTTCAATAAAAGGTAGTTTGGTGTCCTTTTCTCAGGGTCTAAAGAATGTCTGTGCCAAATTTCCATCATAATCAGTTGAGGGGTTTAAGCGAAAGCATACGACAGTCAGACAGATAGACAGACAGAGTTATTTTCGCATTTATAATATAAGTATGGATTACTAATATTGGGCGTTAAGTTTCCGCTTCAGGCGGCTTCACCCGCGTGGAATTCGGTTATATCGCGCTTTATAGATTTCCTCGGGAATATCATTGTTTTTTTTTCAATAAAATGTAGCCTGTGTCCTTGCTCAGGGTCTAAAGATTGTCTGTACCAAATTTCATAAAAATCGGTTGAGGGGTTTACGCGGGAAAGCGTAACAGACAGACAGGCAGAGTTACTTTATAATATTAGTACTAGCTTTCCGCCCGCGGCTTCGCCCGCGTAGAATTCGGTTATATCGCGCTTTTTAGATTTCCCTCTGGAATATCAAATTTTTCCGGGATAAAAGGTAGCCTATGTTCCTTCTCAGGGTCTAAAGATTGTCTGTGCCAAATTTCATCAAAATCGGTTGAGAGGTTTAGGCGGGAAAGCGTAACAGACAGACAGATAGACAGAGTTACTTTCGCATTTATAATATTAGTATGGATGGATAAAGCTGAAGAGTTTGTTTGTTTGTTTGAACGCACTAATCTACTGCACTAAACTACTGGACCGATTTTGAAAATTCTTTATTGGTTGGATATCCCATTAATCCAGGAAGGCTTTAGCGTATATAACATCACGCTGCGACCAATAAGAGCGGAGCATTTAAAAAAATACATATGGAAACCTACGTGGGTGATACCTAACTAGTTAGTCAATAAAAACGCTGCAGCAGTTCAAACATACTAGAATTTAAAGTCAAAGCAGAAGTTCAAAATAAATATAGTTTAAAAAACTAAACAAAACATGCTCTTAAAAAATATCAAACTAAAAAGTTAAAAATAATTTAAAAAAAAGCGTGAGGCGCTTTGTGCCATAATTTTTGTACATTAAGCGACTCACGCTTTTTTAAAAATTATTTTTAACTTTTTAGTTTGTTATTTTTTTGAAAGCAAGTTTTTTGTTTTTTAAACTATATTTATTTTCAACTTTTTAGTTTGTTATTTTTTTGAAAGCAAGTTTTTTGTTTTTTAAACTATATTTATTTTCAACTTTTTAGTTTGATATAACGAACGAACGTACGAAACGGTGGGACATTTTACAGTAATGAGCCGCTCACTCAGTCCAAAGAGCAGAGTATTTGACAAACAAACAAACAAGCAAGCAAGCAAAACAAGTGAAACTAATAAAAGCATGTAAAAATATAAACAAACTTTGAAGGCTACTGTACTTACTCTGAGGTGAAGACAGGCTTCCAGTACACAATTTACAAATTAAAAGGTGAAAAATCAGCTCATAATTCACTAACAATCTCATTAACAACTAACTGACAAAGTTACCAAAATACTCTCTTAGTTAAACAGACACTTTATTACAAAGTACAAAAACCCAACCAAGAAGGGTACATCTCGTGAAACGGTAACTTCACAGAATTTCCGGGGGTTTTGAGAAATGGCCTTTATAGACTTAATTTATTACCGGCCTTTGCCACAAATTCACTTTTTTAGGGTACCGTACACAAATTTTGAAAATGGAACGACGGTCTGGAATTCTCCCTCAAATATTTGCTTTTATTAAATATCGTATGATGATTAATGTATAACTATGTATAAATCAATGGTATATGTATGGGCGTGAGGCGCGCATTAATCAAACGGATCACCCAACCGGCCAGACATGTAGCACGACTATTACGAAACAGTACTTGTGACTATAGTGGTTTTATTACACCAAATGAGGACGGGTCTCAGCAGTTGTGTTGTGATGTGCGTACCGGGTACGATGTGCGAAATGTTGTTGTGTCGGGAGTTTGGTTGTGGAGGGCCTCCAGATCAATCTCCCTCTGGCGCGGCATCGTTGGTCGTGTTCTTGGGTTTAACATTGTATCACCGCGCTCAACTGCCGTCTTCCTTCCTATTTACTCAGTTCTTTTGAGTGAGTAAACTTAATAAACTAGCGCGCCTTACCATCAAGGATTGCATCACTGCTTACCATCAGGGATTGCAGTCAAGCGCTAGTTTTTAATTTATAAAAAAAAAGTGGACGTTACATATCGTATTAGGATGGCCACGAAGTTATACATTGCTTTTTTTTCCAGGATGGGAAATAATCAAATGACCCCTCCCGCTCTGGGCGGAGTGGAAGGGCGTGTCAGACTTTTACTAACTAAAACCCTTCCGTGTTCCTTCACTTGCCTCTGCGCCAGGATCACGGTATCATGTTCGAAAAAGGCACGGTACACATATTTTCAGTTTTCCATGTGTAAGGCGGTTTACAAACTCTTTGGGCTTCTGACTCTTCATAACGACAGATAAAAATAAAAAATGACGTACGTTTAGTTTCTTTTAACCCCGTGTAAACTATCTATGAAGTATCTTTAATTTCATAGACGACATTAAGAAATTAAAGCTTGAGTTACATTGATAAAATATTAAACTAAGGTAGATATATCACTAGCGCACTAAAAATGAAGCGTACAAAAGGAAGTAAGTCCTGTATCTCGCTTTAGTCACTCTCGATACTCTCGTAAAAACAAACGACAAACACTAACAGCGCAAACGACAAACACTAGCCATCTTTTTCTTCTCTATACTTTAGATTGCGCCCCATCTCACTCACACTGTACCAATGTATGCCGAATAAAAATATGCATGTGTGCTGCTGCTGTGTTCGGCACATTTTTTTGGTCAGTTTGTTAGAATATATCGTATCTGTTTAATATTTTATCAATGTTGAGTTAGCATTTCGCTGTTGTTGTCTGTGCCCAGCAAATGGAGGTGGAGAGGTGATCCTTTAGTAGTCTTTCGAATAACCTGCGGCAGTTTCACACAGCTTCTATAATAACGACGCAATGGCGGAAGGATACTTGTGTTCCTCCATACTGCGATGTTCCCATACAAGTTCTCAAGCACGCACGAATACAAACAACTTTGTTCGCACGTACGTACGTCTAACAAATATCAAACACTGGTGCCCATTCCCTTGTTCAAAAACTAAACTAAACTAAAGTTCCACGCATCTTTGGCTTTCTATTTGGTTAAGAAAAGGACAGAAGATAAATATATAGTCCTGTCAAATTAAGCCACTCCTTAGACAAATTAGATGCGATTAAAACATGGCAGCTATAAATATGTACGTACACACATCAAGCACATCAAGCTACTACAATCTGTCAGATTCCTGTATTAGATTTTCAGCTAAAGCATTAAGTGTCGTGGTTGATTGGGAATAATTGACAGTATCGGGTAGCTTGACCTGTTGTCGTCCGTACAACCCTCTACACACGTACTGCCTGTAGGCTGATTATATTTTATTTTCTGTCCTTTTCATAATGCCACTTCATTAAGAAAAATGTGCACTTTAACTAAATTTTTTTTAGTTTGTATACAAGGGAATCAACGCCACTGAACACAGTAATTGTACTCTTAGTGTTCGATGTTCGTGTATACATATTTGTTCGTTCTGGTTCTGGTTCTGGTTCGTTCTGGTTTGTACTCTTATCTTAAAGAACGTTTCAAGTTCCTTCATGACACACATAATAGATATCTGAGGTCATCGGAAAACCTGGAATTAGAGATGCCGATGCATTCCACTATACCATCGCCTAGCTCCGTAAAGAATAGAGGTAAACAAACCAATTTAGGGTTATCACAACTCACGTTTTACAAATCTCCTGTTATTTACATGATTATCGACTTTTACATGCTAGCTATTTATTAACAATTCCTATTGCAGCATATTTCAATAGAATAACTAAAATAACATGCATAATAACTTGATATTTCGAAAAACCATTAAAAAGTCGACATTAATTTTACATGATAGCCCTACAAAAAAAGAAAGATGGATGAAATCCAGGTATTAAACACATTTTGTGGAATTCAACCAAAGAATAAAGTTGAGGCATTTGTCATTACAATTTTACGTAGTTTAATTACTTTCATATCAACTGCATAATACATGCATTGTAATGTAATACCTTCAAGTATGGACTAAGTATAATATATATGTATCAAAAAATTTAACCTATTAGGAAAGTAGCTTACATGTATGTCATACTTCATTCAAATTGGTTAAGTGTTCAATGCAAATCTTAAATATCTAAGGGTAATTATCACGAAATCCCGAAATTCGGTTATCTTAAAATGACAAAAAATAATAAGATTATTTGATAATTATTTTATGTGAATTTGATAGGACTAATGTTACTAGAATTAAATTATATAGTGGTCCCAAGAATTATCGCGCTTTATGAAAGTTATGAGGAATTTAAAAAAAAAAACAAAGTGAGGGAATGATAGTTAAGGTGAGGGAATGATTGTTGCAAACAAGTTAGGAAGCTTTTTAAATGAAATTAGTTTTTCTTCAAAGAAATATTTTTATTAAATGAAATTTTACTCTTAAACAATAACTAAGATCAACGACTAATCCCAGTATCACAAAATTATTACAGCACTTTGGCATAACTATAATTTAAAGTTATTTTTATAATTATCGCACTTATTTAAAACAATTACACTTATTAATTAAATAAAAAAGTCTCATACATAAAATGAACGTTTAGTATGAAAATCAACAAAAAAAAAACTGGCTTTTTCCAAACAAATATTACTTCTAATTTAGTAATAAAGAGTGAAAAAATTGTAATCTTAAACGAATCAGTCTCAAAGTTACAATTAAAGTCTTAATCAGATACTTTTATAAAATAACAACCTTTACTGATTAATTTTGGAGGCTCTATCTTCCTCAGAAATACTCAGAATGTCATGTCAGGCATATAACTGTTCATCTCTAATTTTAGGTCATTTCCAAGATTTCATTTACTAAAGCGCCTTCGCCAGAAACTGTTATTATTTTCCCTGGGTAAACATGTTCGTCCTATTTGAAAAGTACATTTTCACCAATATTATGAGTGATATTACTGTCCGTACAAATAATATCATTTGACGAATGTCCAAAAATTTGTTATCATAAGATGTGTTTCGTGATTTTAATTCAAAGGACATGACAATGCATCGTTTTGAAGATTTGTAATATCCTATGTGAAAATGTTTACACTTTTCTCCGCATTGAGAACATGAAAGACTTCTAAATTCCAAGACATCATTACTGAAGACAAATTGATGAATTTTCTGGGTTCCACGAAATGCAGTAATGATGGTTGACTGTTTGACTAAGTCTTCTATCTTCGCGATATTAACAGAGGTAACTTCAAATAGCTTTATTGAAGAACATCTTGCCAACAAAATTTCTTTGAGAAGTTTCAAATTCACGATGTCCTGGACTTCAGCCACCGCTTTATCAGCTGTTCTTTTTAATGTGCCACCTATGCCACCACGAGTACCTTTGCCATGGCCTGGTTCTGAATAATTTCACACAAAAAGTGTCGCACTCGAAAACAAATCATTTATATGATGATATACTAGATGAAACATGAGCTTGTTCTTGTACTGGTTGACAGGACAATCACTTAGCATGTGTATTCTGTGAATATTTGGTTTGTGATTTTTAAGCCACTCAAAAACGGGTAATAAATGTGCCCATACTGCCAATGTATCGTGTCTATTATTTTCAGAAAGAGAACAAAACATGTAAGGTTTTACAGTGTCATATTCAGGTAAATATAATACTCCTGTATGTAGAGTAACTTATTGACTTGCACCTCCGAAATGCACTGCCTGAATCTCTTCGTTATATTTGCAACAATAGTTTTCGCTGAAGTCTATGTGAATAAGGACTTCATTGTCAGCTAAAGTCTTTTTAAGTTCTGATATAATCTGATACTGGCCTGCTATCGTGACAATGTGTTTAAAAAATAAAGACAAAGTATTTTTTAGCTGAAGTACCAATGACCTCTGTGAAACCTTGATCTCTTTTAAAATAGGTTTTCTCACTCTCTTCAATTTTCCAGTTTATTCGTAGGATACAGTTTCATACATCCACTGTTCATAAGTCACTATTCTGTTTGGTTGTGGAAGGTATACTCTATCATTTTATTCATATTCACGCTTTTTTAATTTAGCTTCTTCTTTGCTTATCTTCTTTTTTCTTGACATTCTTTAACCTTCAACAATATTGCAATAACAATAAATTCAAGAGTTAATAAAAGCAAACAATAAAAAAGTCAGTTAGCCCATCCAAAAACCATTCCCTCATATATCATCATTCCCTCATCATGAGTTTATGTGAGGGAATGATGGCGAGGGAATGACGAAATAAAGAATAACCGCAAAGGACTCGTGACATAGCCTTACTTTTAAAAGGATTTTTCTACTTAAGGAAATTACTCCCAAACGCGAACTTATCTGCGCAACTTACAATCAATTAAAGTATTTACCTTTTGTTTTTTTAGAATGTGATGAAATGACGACGAAAAAGTTTATTTAGACTTATTAATAAAAAAATATTTTGGCAGCACACACTCGAAATCAATCACAGAAAAGGCGCCATTTTGACAAATTGACAGTATTGCCAACTTTCAAAAACTAATTGTAGTGTTTCGTTTTTATTAAAAATGCGTTCAGAATTCAACTGCTAATAATAGTGTGAGGGAATGATTTATTTTTGTGAGACACATTAAAAATTCAAATTTTTAACATGTTTTTTTCATTTACAACGATAATTTCGGTTTTTTCCCATCAATTAGGAATATTTTTAAATAATCCAACTTACTTGAACATGGTTCCAATTATTTTTGTAGTTTTTTGGTAAATAAAAGTAAATAAAATTGGTACTTGGGACACAGTGAGGGAATGATATAAGGAACACTATGTTCATGCATTTTTATTTGTTTATTTATAAAGCTCTAAAATCTTATATGAAACTGTTAAATATAGTTATATAGATTGTATAGAAATATTAGTAACATCCATTTCTTTACCGGATTTTTATATAAACGCCAAGGACAAGAATTTCGGGATTTCGTGAGAATTACCCCTAAACATAAATGAACTGTTTACATTAGTAGGAAGTAGGATTATTACTTTTATGAAAATCATCTATGTAGAAAAGGTTGTTAACATCTGTCTTTTAGGCGTAAACTACTGGTTGCCTAGCAACGGTTTGTTTACCTCTATTCTTTATCGAATTTGGCCCAAGTATAGTTTCTATGATAAATCCTTTACTGTACAAGCAGTTCGGAATGCCTTGCCCGTGTCCGTAAGACGGGCTCAAACACTGTTTACTTTTAAAACTATGATAAAAAAGCACTTCCTCTCTCTTTAAACATATTATTATATTTTATCTCTTGTATAATATTTATTAATTAGATGTATAAAATTATTTAAACTAGTATACACTTAACGTATATATTTATTGTATAATCTATGTAAATAGTACACTGTAGACTACCTACATTATTTCTTTATCCTTCCCCTGGTCATAGAATAAAGAGAGGAAGTACGTTATCTTCATAC
Organism: Sesamia nonagrioides; assembly: GCA_017933935.1. Lineage (NCBI taxonomy): Eukaryota > Metazoa > Arthropoda > Insecta > Lepidoptera > Noctuidae > Sesamia > Sesamia nonagrioides. The sequence continues at coordinate 11,589 of JADWQK010000528.1, forward strand.
AAACGGACCGCGCGCGGCTTGTATGTCTGCGCCATAGTATCTATGCGTCGCCGCACGCACACCTAAACACAATATTAGAGTGCCTATGACTGCGCTAGTCGCGGCTAGCACGGAACGAGGTTCGCGCGTCACGGCTTTTCGGCACATTATACTCTGTTTTTTAATCTCGTAGACTAAATTGACACATGCAAATGTCAAATTTACATTATTAATTTTGTATTATTACGTTTTTAATAAGTACCTACACATTATTTCAGGATAACTTATTGTAAAAAAACGATACTTGATTTTACGAACGCTAAGTTTCGGCACTATTTAAGAATTGCAATAAACTGCCAACACTCGTAATATCAGTTTAGTCTACGAGATTAAAAAACAGAGTATAGCTTTTAAAAAATGATCACATAAACTGCAAAGTTGGTATGTCTATTTATGAACAAATAAAAGACTTATATTTTTCAAATTATATTTCTAAAAGTTATTTACAAGGATACGGATATATTACACATTAAAGTTTAATAACAACGCGTTTCGTAATAGTCGAAACCGAAGAAAGTAGGTATTTTTCTGTAGCTAATTTGTAATTTTGTATTAAATGTGTGATTCAATAGATGTTATGTTTGTATTATTTATATTTGTATTAATTAAAAATAAAAATAAATATGGTTCTTTATGTGTACAAAACTAAAAATAAAAATTACAAAAAAAAATCTGACTAGTATATGTAAACTAAATACTAAGCAAATAATTTAAACATAAGCTCTTAGTCTATAAATATTTGTTAGCGGTTTGGGCGACAACCGTAACCGACGAAGCGCGGACAGTTGTCAACCCTAAGACAGTAGGCAATTAAATCGCGGATTGGGTCGCAGATAACCTACTTCCTCTCTTTATTCTATGCCCTGGTTGTCTGTAAAAGATCGCTCTTAGCGATAAGACCGCCCATTGTGTCACCCTTTGTAAAATATTTTTATTTATGTTCTGTAATCTATATGGTGTACATAATAAAGAGTATTCTATTCTACACGGCTTTAGATCATACAAATATGTATTAGGACATATCTGCGTCCTAAACTGCGATCTGCTTACACGGAGCACGGCGTTATTAATTTGTGTAAGGGTAATTTATGGGCATGTCGGTGACTTTAGTTCTTCTATGGATCTTCTCTTTCCCAATTCGATCACGTGAAAGCTCAAGTTCGAACGCAGAGCTATTGAGAGAAATAGCTCTCTGTTCGAACTTGAGCTTTCTTATGAGGCAAATAGTGATGGACCACGTTTCCGATCCATATGTCATCACCGGTAACACAGATTGGTTAAGGACTTTTGTCTTTAGGCACTGAGGTATTTTAGACGAGAAGACACTACGGTGCTTCCCGAACGCTGCCCAGCTCTCTGAAGTGGCAGTGAACGGGGCATATAGCTCGTAGAATCGATGGCCGATGGGGCAGAAAGGCCCTTGAATGGCGACCACGTACCGTACGTCGGATGATCTGACCAAAAACACAGGGAAGCGCTGGATGCAGGCCGCGTCCAACCGTTCTTTTTGGAAATCCTTTGAGGAGGCCTATGTCCAGCAGTGGACTTCATGTGGCTGAGATGACGATGATGATGATTGTAGATATTGTTGTATATATTTTATTGGGAGCACTAGTGACCTCGAGTAACGATACTTACAAGTTGTAGACCGTGGGAACCCATCCTGATGCTTTAGTTTGTGTAAATAATTTCTTCACCACTGCTCTCAAAACGGCGAAGGAGAATATGGTGTGGAAACTGTTATGTGTTGGAACCAAAAAAATTCAAAGACATGTGACATATACAATATGTAAAGAAAACCCTGTCCGACCCATAAGGATAGCAAGGGTTAGATAAACACTTGACCAAATCCATACTAATATTATAAATGCGAAAGTAACTCTGTCTGTCTGTCTGTCTGCTACGCTTTCCCGCTTAAACCTCTCAACCGATTTTGATGAAATTTGGCACAGAAAATCTTTAGAGCCTGAGAAAGGACATGCTACCTTTTATTGAAAATTTTGATATTCCACGTTAAGAATACCACGCGGGCGAAGCCGCGGGCGGAAAGCTAGTATAATATAAAATTTTACGTAATCATCATAGTAACAATACTAATGAATTTTGAAATAATCCTTTTTTCCCGGGAATTAATTCTAAATTCTCCGAAATTTGGTAATTTTTGAAAAAGTGACAACACCGGTATTATTATAAGCGAATAGCGACACGACCACGTCACAGGTGCCGCGAGCCCTGCCCCCCGCCGCCCGCGGAATGGGTTGCTTATCGCACATGTATTAAGTTACCTCTTTTTGCTAAATAGTATTTATTCTTTTAGGGGATTTTTTTTTTTAGTTTAGCCGACTTTGTAGGCATTAGTAGAATCATTATCGATGCCTTACAATACCTTCACGGATCGGACAGGGTTTCTTTTGCATATTGTATACCAACTAACACTGGAGTGCCTTGTTAGATTAAACCCTCTTACTCTCAAGAGAGGAGACCCCTAATGATTATTTAAAAGATAAAGGCAGGCTTAATTAGGTAAGGTATTGCTTAGCTGTCAATAGTGTCAATCTCAGGTATTATTTGCAATGACAGCTCACTCCACGTTCTCTTCACCTAGTTTTCACGATGGGATGGTTACAGGACAGGGAAAGCTAGATGAGTAATACAAGCATTTTTCATTGGGCTTTTAAAATTATTTATAGTGTCGTTTACTCATACTAATCAGACAGAAGACTCCATACTAATCAGAGAAAGACAGACAGACAGAGTTGTTTCGCATTTATAATATGCGAAAGTAACTCTGTCTGTCTGTCCATCTGTCTGTCCATCTGTCTGTCTGTCTGTCTGTCTGTTACGCTTTCCCGCTTAAACCTCTCAACCGATTTTGATGAAATTTGGCACAGACAATCTTTAGACCCTGAGAAAGAACATAGGCTACCTTTTATCCCGGAAAAATGTGATATTCCCGAGGGAAATCTAAAGCGCGATATAACCGACCTCCACGTGGGCGAAGCCGCGGGCGGAAAGCTAGTTAATATTATAAGGCATTTAAACCACAAAGTTATGAGCTTGTTATCTTACTTGGTTGTCCGAACAAAAATATGGTCAGTGCACCGCCCGTCCGGCCGCGTTTGCAGCAGTGCGGCGCGGCGGGGCCAAACTGCAACAATTCCTAAATGTATTTGGAAAAAAATATAACATGGTGTAAAAATGTTTGGAATCGATTCAGCTGCTTATTCTAAACAAACTATATTCAGCCTCCTAATCGGCGAACACATTTTTGTCAAATGATTGCGACTAGTTGGGATCGTTTGGACCGAACGGACCAATGGGAGGTGCGAACGATGCCAACTGATCCCAATTAGTCGCAATCATTTGACAAAAATGTGTTCGCCGATTAGGGGGCTGGTTTCGTATCAAGAAAAATGACGTTGTAAGTATAAGTAGTTTCTATGGTACGGAAGCTTTAGTGAACAACTCAAACTCACCCTTTGCCAAATTTTTTTTATCCTTTCATAAAAAGGTGAGAGCAAAAAGCAGTATTCCAAAGTGAAATAATTTTTAATTTCGAAAAGAAAAATGCTGTGTCCAAAGTTATGGATGGGATCGGCTTAATTAAACATGGGGTCAAAATAAGGGTTTTTTACCCATCAATAACTTAACTGAACTTAATAACGTGTCTCGGCAGCAAAGCTCAAATGAGCCTACGGAACCTACACACAGGACATCTTATATTTTTTTTATAGGTATATATTATAAACTAGCGCTTGACCGCAATCCTGTCTGATGGTAAGCAGTGACGCAATCGTTGATGGTAAAGCGCACTAGTTTATTAAGAGCCTATTCACTCTAGCCTTGAAGACACTCAAATTGTAGTCCGACGGAAACACCGCCGCTGGAAAATTGTTCCAGTCCCTCGATGTACGCGGTATAAAGGAGGAGGCGAAACGCTTCGTCCGGATCGTAGTGGTGTTAACAACGTAAGGGTGGAAACCAGCCGTACGACGGGTCGTCCGCTGGTGGAACGGAGATGGGGGAAGGGGGATGGGGGGACATCTTAAATATAAGATACCTACCTAACTACCTAATAACTAATGATTTTAATAAAAGGAGCTTTAGAGACTTATGACAGATGCACCGAGTAGCAATAAATAACAAGATAACTGAAATTGCGAACAGCATGCTTTTGTATTTATAATTTAAAATAACTAATATAATAATGTATCTATTTCATTATACAGCATATTTTTTCCTTTATACGAAACCTGAATATAGTTTGTTCAGAATAAGCAACTGAATGAACGGAACTGAAACGTGGTCGCTCATAATGGGCCTCATACGAAGGCTCAGAGTCACACAAAGGGCAATGGAAAGAGCTATGCTAGGAGTTTCTCTGCGTGATCGAATCAGAAATGAGGAGATCCGCAGGAGAACCAAAGTCACCGACATAGCTCTGCGAGTCGCTAAACTTAAGTGGCAGTGGGCAGGACACATTGCTCGTAGAACCGATGGCCGATGGGGCAGTAAGGTTCTGGAGTGGCAGCCACGTACTGGAAGACGCAGCGTAGGTAGGCCCCCAACAAGGTGGACCGATGACTTGGTGAAGGTCGCGGGAAGCCGATGGATGCGGGCAGCACAAGACCGGTCAGCGTGGAAAGCCTTGGGGGAGGCCTTTGTCCAGCAATGGACATCTATAGGCCGAAGAAGAAGAAGCAACTGAATCGATTCCAATCATTTTTACACCATGTTATATTTTTCCCAAATACATTTAGAAATTGTTACAGTGTGGTTACCGAGTGCACAACATAGTGACGGTAGATAATCAAGTACTAGGCACAAAGTGAGACAGGGCTCCCTGCGCTGCAGGCTCGGTTGGGCGAGCGGAGCGTCGACTACATTTTTATTGCGACAACCAGGTAATATTTTAACCAGATATGGGTCAGGGTTGCGGGTTGGTTAAACAAGAAACTGTGGCCCTGGCCATCGCACAGGCAAATGAAGAAACACGTTTTAGTCAGTAAGAGTCTGACACGCCCTTCCGCTCCGCCCAGAGCGGGAGAAGTCATTTGATGATTTCCCATCACAACAAAAAACAAAAAAAAAAGGTTTTCGTAGTAGGCCATAATATTGGCCGCCGGCAGAAGTTACCACCCACCAGACAAAGTCTTGCCGCCAAGCGATTCGTCGTGTTCCGGCATGATGTCTGGTGAAGCGGTACGAAGGACGGATCATTTTTTTCATTTATTTATTCATAACAATTTACATTGTGTTGAACATTGTATATAAAATTAAAATAGAAATACCACATGCGGCTATAAAAATGAAAAATGTCGAATTGAAATATAAATAAAACATAATCACAGACAACCATAACAAGTCAATCAATTATACATAAGTATGTCAATAGATATATAAACTAATGTCAGATATGATTACAAGAAAATTAAAAAAATTAAATTGAATACATAATGTCAAATGCGTAGTTATAGTCAAAGCATAATGTTACAGTCAAAGTTAAGGATTCAGTCGAAAGCGTATTCACTAGTACTTTATTTAATTATATCATTTGACATGATCTGAGCAGTTGTGTTGCGATGTGTGCCATGTGTGTACGATGCGCGAAATGTTGTTGTTGGAGTTTGGTCGTAAAGGGTCCCAGATCAATCTCCCTCTGGCGCTACATCGTTGGTCGTGTTGTTGGGTTTAACGTTGCTTCACATCGCTCATATGGCGTCTTCCTTCCTATTCACTCAGTTTTTTTTGAGTGAATGGGCTTAATAAATTAGCGCGCAACGATTGCATCTCTGCTTACCATCAGGCGGGATTGCGACCAAGCACTAGTTTATAATTATTAATAAAAACTTTTTTACAAAAAATCAACCGACTTCCACAAAATAAAAACAAAGTGAAAAAAAAAGAAATTGCTTGCACCGTTTTCCCCGTCAGCTTGTCAACTTGAATGAAGGCTCTTAATAAACTAGTGCGCTTTACCATCAACGATTGCATCACTGCTTACCACCAGTCACAGCAAGGAGTATCGTATTGCCCAGTTACGGGGTTATGAAGGTCAGATAGGCAATCGCTCCATGTAAAATACTGGTATACAGCTGAATCCGGTTAGACTGGAATCTCATCCCAACATATAATGATGAAGTGGCTCATCATCATCATCATCAGCCTCTACTCGTCCACTGCTGGACATAGGCCTCTTCCATGGCACGCCAACAAGTTTAACAGTTCTCCGCCAGCCACTTTTTTGATGTCGTCGCTCCATCTCACCCAAGGGCGTAGGACTCTACGTTTGTCGAGACGCAGTCTCCACTCGAGGACTCGTTTACCCCAACGGTTGTCGATCCTGCGGCATATGTGACCAGCCCTTTGCCGCTTCAGCTTGCTAATCCTCTCAGCTATGTCAGTGACTTTGGTCCTCTGTCGGATCACCTCATTTCTGATGCGGATAAAGTGGATAGAAGATAAATATTAATTTGGTCCTCTCAAATCTAGATTCTCCATATACATTTATGAAACTGACGTAAAAGGCTGTGTTAAGGTTCATACTGCTAATTACCTTTAACGATTTTCAAAGACCATAGAATGACCACCAGGGCCAACAGCTTAACGTACTTTCCAAGGTACAAAGGGGTCTCGTTTTTTAATAGATGGTCACCCATCCGCCTATTGCCAACGTCAAGCACGAGAATCATTGCCACGAATCTTCCTTGATTGAATTACAAAAAAAAAAAAAGGTTTATAACAACCTGTAGGGTAATTACGTAACACACTATCAGTAGCAATGGGATTCATTTTGACAGTTCAATAACATTCATTGCGTGACGTTGTTGAGCAGACACATTTTCGAACACATGGAGCAATGGATTAGCAATATGCTTCGAAATGATTCCAACTGATACTAATAGTGTGTCACGCAATTGGGGTGCTGCACCCTAATAGCGTAACGCGCAATAGCGCGTTAAAAGGTACGCAGTGAGGTTAGTTCCCCCCTCTGTAGCCCCGTAATATGCGCGCATGACGTTCTCATTCATTGTTTGAGTCCATCTCATGCGCTGCACACAACCACCGGCAGCGGGGACCCGGCTCGGGGCCGGATGGCCCCTAAGTCCCAAGCTCTTCGGTGGCCGGCCTCTCCCCTGCCGACGTACAGGTGTTGGCGACGTCGGTGGAGAGAAATACTCGTCGCTCGAGCTCGACGCAACTACCACGGCCGGTGTCCTCACAGCGTTCACAGTGGCGCTGGAGACCGGCGGCGGCGAGGCGGAGCTGAGCGACGAGTCCGGAGGTGGTGGGCGTGCTCTTCGTGTGGCTGCTCTTGTCAACATCTTGATAATTTTCTCATCTTTATTGTATATTGGACTGTGCAGGTGACATGACAGATGTCACTGATTTTCTTTTCCTTGTTGCATGCTTTCTTTTCATTTTATCTTGTTGGCAATTTGCTTCGAGATGATTCCAACTTATAGTAATAACTATAAGTTGGAATCATCTCGAAGCAAATTGCCAATGCATTGATTGATATGTTCGAAAATGTGTCCACTCAAACACGCAATAAATATTGTTGAACTGTCAAAATGAAACCGATTGCTACTAATAGTGTGTTACGCAATTACCCTACAGTTTCGTCTCTTTGTTAGATGTAGGTCAAAGAATGTTATTCCGACAAAAAAAAAAAACATAAATTCATCTCAAATATATTACGAAAGCCTACAAAAATCTTAAACATACCTTTTCCTCAATTTCATATTTCTCATTACGAAATACACGTTGTAATGTTCAGTTATTTCCTTCAAAAAGTGATAAAAGAAATGTTTAAGGCAACGTTATCATAAATTAGCTCTTTAATCCAAAATTTATCAAATCCCTGGATTTTACCCGGCTGCTTTTTCATCCTTTTATCCAGAGTAAAAAGAGTTGTAAATTGACTTTTTATCTGGCTGGCAGTTGTGTTTTAGGTAAATTACTTGGAAGTGCCTGAGTTGTACTGTTAGTAGGCTGTTTCAAGTCACATTAGTGTGAGCAGGTAATGTATTGGAAAATGGAGTCGTTTGGAACTTTTTTTGCGCCATCTGGGTGTTAATGGATTGTACCGGGTGACATTTAATTATCCAGCAAAGCTCTACAGACCTTTTGTTGGTCGCCTTTCATTCTTAGCTGTGATTTTTCTTGCGAACTCTGAGATATACTGTTCACTTGGTTCCGAGCTTGTATTTCTCAAGTCATGTTAGTGTCACTAGACAGTTGATCCGGAAAATGGGAATTGAGAGATTGAGGACTTTGTATTTTTAATCTTACTCTCTCTCTGTCAAGTGTCAAGTGATATAATACATAGGTACGACTGACTATCCATTCGGAGTTTTGATGGGAAAGCTAAGATGAGTGTCACGCGCATTTTGCATTTGACTTTTAAAATTATTTATAGTAAAGTGTCGTTTACTAAATAAAAGCGCGTGATTTATGTAGTAAAAAGTGCATTCAGTAAATAATTCATAAAGAACATTGATATATCGCAGAATAGTGGTCACATCATGACTTTGCATCAAACCATAGATACAATCAACATAGATGGTTCACGCGGCCGTCTTTTTCGACTGTCATTGGCGATATCCGCCATAATTGTCAAATAATATTTTCAAAGAATTTCTACAATTTGTTACACGTGTTATTGACAAAATTGTGGTATCTATACCACAGAGGCCATTTATCGAGAGTTGAGGTTGAATCTCACCTTAACAAAAGTAAAAGAAGAAGACTATCCATTCAGTAAGTTTCCTCTTCATTGTATTTTATACATACGTTCCTATTGTATTATTTATTACCTTTTGTAAAAGAAAAAGGAATGAAAAAACGTTTATTTGCGGTAGACATGACGCAAAAATACAAAGACGTAAAAAGAAATGATTGAAGGAACATGCGTTACATCCAGGCAAAATGGCTGTGGCTCAGCATGATGCTGCAACCCTATGCAAAACAGAGTCTAGTGCTGGTTTTCAGCGACAGCCGACGCAGACGTAATGACTTCACCTGGTGCAGCAAAGAATTATAAGTGACATCGAACCAGTATGATTGAAATGAAATGAAATGAAATCGTTTATTATTCCCACCTTTGTATCTGAGAAGAGAATATTTAGCATACAAATACTACCTAAAAATTAGATCGTGGTCGAATAATATTACAGTTGATCTAATTTCCGAGTTGAGCAATATTTGTCACATCTCTTATTGGCAAAAGAAAAAAAAGCCATTACTGGTTAATGTACATAATGTCGCAAAACATGAAAAAATTGTATCATCAGATTTTCTTAAAATTTTTAGTTTAGAAATTTGGACATCTTATATTCAAAAAAGTGTAATTAAAATCGAACTAGGATGTTTAAGCACCAGTAAATGTGACAATAATCTAAATCTGTTACTAAACGATGTCGTAGCTGAATTAAATACTACTTATTTTGGATGGCATAAAATTTATACCGATGGTTCTAAAAGCAACTCTGGACTAGGAGCAGGAATATTTGACCAGAGTTTAGGGTATAGTTTTGGATATAAAATAAATTGTAACATATCAATTATGACGCTGGAGCGCATTGCTATTTATCAAGCAATGAATTACACCGTGCAACAAAATTTAAATAAGGTAGTAATTTTTTCAGATAGTAGGAGCGCACTACAGCATATCGCTCGGTGCGCCTCTGGTTACAGCAGAGGTGCATCGATAGCGTATGATATTTTAAAATGTTTAATTTTTTTAGATAATAATAATATAAAACTTAGATTGCAATGGGTTCCAGCACATATTGGTTTAAGGGGAAACGAGAGGGCTGATCGCATATCAAAATCAGCGGTAGTGGATGGTACTCCTTTATGTTACGTCCCTGATTATTGGGAATATATATCGAAATATAAATTAATGAACTTTAAATGTTGGAGACAAATTTTTTTCAAAATTTCACTTGATAAAGGCATCTGGTATAAAAGCATTCAAGGACAGCCGTCTCTTACACCCTGGTTCGATGATAGTACGTTAAGCAGAAGCGACATTAAGTTAATTTTAAGACTTCGTTCGGGACACTACCCGTCAGCAAAATTTGCATTTATCATGAAAAAGACCGAGTCTCCTAACTGCTCGGCTTGCAATCAAATTGAGGATGTGCAACATTTGTTGATGGAGTGTACAAGGAATAAAGATGAACGGGAGCTATACATAAGGGAATTTAACATAAATAAATTAGATATAGGTTTAATACAATCCATTTTGTCAGTACCATTATCGGAGATGACGAAAAAGTTGTGTTGTTTAATTAAGGTTCTATAAGAATAGCTGTAGTCTTTTTTTTTATTTATTTGTTTATATTTATATTATTGGAGTTTATACTGTATTTAGTAAGTAAGATCAATGTAAAGGGAACGATGGGGCTGACATATCCCCATAAAAGCCCCAAAATAGAAACAGATTAAAAAAAAAAAAGAAATCGTTTATTAAATAAGTAGGATCACTGATCACTTTTACACGTCATGTTTATTTTTTATTTTTTTTTTTAACTAGATGAAGCCGGCATTTCCTAACTGACTACCTCTGAGAAGAAATAGCCGAAATAAACTCAGGGATCATCGTCTTTTTTCAAGTCCAGACATTAAAAATGAAAATGTTTACAATAATTTACCTTATAATTACGCATATTGCTTAATAACAATGCTTAACAGAGCGAGCAGCTCAGTCCCAAGCTTTTTTGTCTTCTAAATAATCTGTGATTTTATAATACCCCTTTTTGCAAAGTTTGGCCTTTATATGGTTCTTAAATCGTTTAATGGGTAAGTTTCGAATGTCCATGGGAAGCTTGTTGTAAAAGTGTATACATTGACCCATGAACGAGTTGCCTACTCTGTGGAGACGAGTGTGATGTACAGCAAGATTGTGTTTGTTCCTGGTATTTATATTATGAATATCGCTTATTTTCTTAAAATTCGAGATATTTTTATGAACATACATAAGATTTTCAAATATATATTGTGAAGCTACAGTCAGAATGTTCACCTCTTTGAACTTTTCTCTAAGAGAATCTCTAGGACCAAGGTTGTAAATGGCTCGAACAGCCCTCTTCTGTAAAACAAAGATGGTATTGATGTCGCACAAGTTCCCCAGAGAAGAATCCCATAAGTCATAAGACTATGAAAATAACTAAAATAAACAATTCTGGCTGTATCCACATCAGTTATCTGTCTAATTTTCTTAACAGCAAAGGCGGCAGAACTGAGTCTACTCGACAGCTTCTCAATGTGAGGACCCCATTGTAACTTGGCGTCAATAGTTAATCCAAGAAAAACTGTCGACTCGACAGGGATCAACTCTACTCCATTCAGTTGAACATTGGTACTTAGCTGCCTGACATTTGGCGTAGAAAATTTAATGACTTTAGTTTTTTTTTCATTTAAAAGGAGGTTATTTACATTAAACCAATGGACAACTTTAGAGAGTGCATTGTTAACTTCGTCAAAATTTGTTAGCTGACGCTTGACTTTAAAAATAAGAGAAGTGTCATCCGCGAACAATACTATGTTGTGATTATCCCTCACGTGATGAGGTAAGTCATTAATATAAATTAAAAACAAGAATGGACCTAGAATTGAGCCCTGCGGAACGCCCATGGTGACCACAGATCCTGCAGATCTCTTGCCATTAACATCAACCCTCTGAATTCGATTATTTAGATAAGAAGTCAGAAGGTCGAGAGCTCTGTCCCTCAAACCATAATGGTACAATTTCCTGATAAGAGTATCATGATGTACGCAATCAAAGGCCTTGGACAAATCACAAAAAATACCAAGAGCATCTTGCGATTCCTCCCAGGCCCCAAATATGTTCTTTAGCAACGCCACGCCCGCATCCGTAGTTGAACGACCCTTTGTAAAACCAAATTGTTTCACGTGCAATAAATTGTGTAAGTTAAAGTGCCTCAACAACTGTTTCAAAATTAATTTTTCAAAAATTTTGCTCAAAGTTGGTAATATCGATATTGGCCGAAAATTCGTGGGATCAGTTGTACTACCAGATTTGAACAGTGGAATTACTTTGCTTAGTTTCATCAAATCAGGAAATACACCAGATGTGACACAAGAATTAAAAACAATTGCTAAGAAAGGTGCGATAACATCTATTATTGAAGCTACAGTGTATACTGACAAATCCATTTTTTTTTTTGATTACATTCTTTTGTTTTTTTTTTTTTACCTGGTGGGAGAATATTTTACACAAAATAGGGGTTAATACACAGATGTGTTGGTAGATGATTACAGACAGTTACACTTTTGCAAGGTCAATGCTACTGCTGTCGACGTCAGTAATTCTTGTGAAACTGAGTTTCTGTGGTGGTAGGGCACCAACGCGCAAACTGTACTCATGAATTCAGGCGATTGTCACACTGCCCACCCAATTGAACCTTGTAGCGCGTTATACAGTCTTTGTTTCAGTGTAAGTTTTAACAAAATTAAGGCATTCTTCAGTTCCAGTTCGAAAGGATAACAAATCTTAGAAGATATAAACTACAGACCTTTGGTTATTTCAAGTAGCCAGAGCCAGCCTTTCGGTGTTCTTTAAGATGCATTTCGGGGAGTGTGCAAGGGAATTGCATGCTTTAATTCCCCCATCTCCGTTCCACCAGCGGACGACCCGTCGTACGGCTGGTTTCCACCCTTACGTTGTTAACACCACTACGATCCGGACGAAGCGTTTCGCCTCCTCCTTTATACCGCGTACATCGAGGGACTGGAACAATTTGCCAGCGGCGTTGTTTCCGTCGGACTACAATTTGAGTGTCTTCAAGGCTAGAGTGAATAGGCTCTTAATAAACTAGTGCGCTTTACCTTCAACGATTAGTCACTGCTTACCATCAGGCAGGATTGCGGTCATGCGTTGGTTTATAGCGTAAAAAAAAATCTATGCTTTACTAACATAGGGTATGTACAGTCAAGACCAAAAGTCGAGTTGCAATCTCACAAAACTATGGCCAAGCAATACTAGTTGTAGTTACGACCTTCTTCTATAATAAAGTTTGATACACACTCATACACTTTGCTGCCCGCTTATGATTGTTAGGTACTACTTACTAATTTCAACGTCCACAGTAAGTGTTTCAATGGCCTAACGGTTTTCGCCTTGATAGGCGTTCAAGGTGGTTCGAGTTCAAATCTGATAACTTACAAAATATTTTTTAAATGTTTATTGGTGAGTTATGAATGCTGACAACAAAAATATCTAAAAATACCGATCCGCAACTTAAAGATGATACTTTCTTTTAAGATTTTTTCTATATTAGAGTCATTATAAAAAGATGACGGTAGACTTGAAAGAATCTGAATCACTCCTTCACAAAAAATATTCCGCTACCTACAATAACTATGTTTTATTAGCTACAATAAGTCAAATAATATTACTTAGCTGTTGTTAGTTGGTGAACATATAGTTACCAGTTTGTGTTATTAGTTTTACTTTTTTAATCAATATGCAGACATATGCAGCAATATATCTCAAATATCATATGAAACCGGTTTTTGTGTAAGTTGTTTTTATTATTATTTGTGTTAAGGTGCAAACTAAACGCTTGTTGCAAGTCTGTAATAAAATTGTTATTGTTTTAGAGAAATACTGTAAGCCGTTGGAGGTCAAGGTCAAGAGGTTGGAGGACGAAGGTAGCTGTCGAGACAAGTGAAACGAAATGACAATATTTACCGTTGAATAAACTTTTAAATCTTGCGAAGAAGGGAGGTTGCATTTGTGGTTTAAAAATAAACTGGCGCGAATGGTGGAGTCTTATCGAGCTAAACAAAAAAAAAAACTATTTATAACAATCACAGTGCAGAAGTGTCCTACAGAGTGTTTTAAATATATACCATTATATATCTTAATAACGGACTCTAAACCATCTCTAAAGTAATTTAGCTAAGTGACAGTAATATGTTCGGTTGGCTTAATGGCTAACAGATGTCGCCTTTTGCAATTTCAATACAAATTACTTTTGGTAAATTATAAAAACAATAATTTTGGAATTCGATAAGAAATAAGTTCGTTTACTTTTGAACTAAGAAAGCGCTTGAAGATTATAATCTGATGCCATCAAACTCCGAAAAAAGTCACTGCAGGATGACAGCACTAGTACCATGCTATACACGCAAAAAAATTGTAAATGTAATAAGCACTATTTTGTGTTTTAGTATAGATTATTTTATGATTGCAATAATATTCAGGTTAAGCTTCAATCCTCTTTTCTTTAAGAAAATGAATAATTAAGCTATAACCTCTTTAATCATAATATATGTATAATATTATAATTTTCATATCTAACAACCAAAAATGTTTTTTGTATTTTTTACCATAACAATATCATAAGTTTGTCAAGGATTACTTTTATATAAAATATTACAATGCTGCCGTTTCAACGTTTGTTTCATTTGTTAGTATAAGTATATCTATACCGAATAATATATAACTTTATAGTATATTGCATTATAATATGCTTATTGTTTTATTTTTATATATTTTTTTATTATATTACCTCTATAGTAAACTAAAACATATAATATAAACCTTTTTTGGGATAAATATTCAATAAATTTTCCTATTCGCTTAAATATTATTTGCAAACATTTTTACTTTAAAATACAAATCAATTATCATAATTTTAAATTATATGAAACAACAAAAAGATTTGCCTTTATTAAGGATCGAACCCACAATCGCTCGCTTATGATAGCACCATTGTTAAGTGCGGCCGCTAACTTAACTTCAAATGAAGTAACGAAATTTTGCATTACTTTAAAGAAAGACGGAGACTGCGATAAAAAAATAATGCGGTAGTGTGCGTGGCCGGTTTAGCGCAGGCGACAGTAGTCTTTAAGGTGGAAATCGACTTCTACAGCTGATAGTACATTAAATTTTTAATTATTCTTCTTCTTCAGCCTATGGAGGTCGATTACACATACGAACGGAACGATTACAAATAGCTAGACATAACTATGTAGGTGTACAAAGAAACAATAAAAGTTATCTTGCATCTGAAAGGGAAAGAATAGATGAACTAAGACGAGCAAAAACAGTAGAACAGAGCCAATCTCGCGTAGAATTTGTATATGCTCCGGGTAATTCCACCGCTAACATAGTATATAGAGAAGCATTAACGTAATCAACTATACCAAAGTCAGGATCTTTATTGTCCGTAAAAATACTATACCACCTTCTTGAATAAAGTATACATATATGTATATAGCCTACTCTTATCTAAACGACCTTGTTTTGTTTTCGACAACCACGCGGACGAAGTCGCGGGCACAGCTAGTTTACAAATATAAAAGGCATCAAATATCAGGAGTGAGGGTTGGTGACGTCACTCGTTGCTAAAAGATGTAGCAAGGAGTGACGTCACACGAGTTTTCAACGCACTGTATCGTCTTCATTTTTTGTTTATATAAAAAGAAAAAATACGTGCCTGGTTCTTTTTTGGAAATCTGACTGGCGGACTAATTAGTTTTTTTTAGTCAACTACCCTATTTATGGATGGGTGACTATCCATCAACTGACCTCGGCAAGCGTAGCTAAACAGACTTTAAATCAACCTATGCGGCTGTTATTATTTGTTAAATCGAGTGTCGCAATGAAACGATTACAATAAATTATAATCGATTTGCTATTGAAACTGAATCGCTTTCAAATGAACACTATTGTTTCACAATTACAGCGCACACTACAATGCTCGAGAGATTTAAACCGAGTAGGTACCTACCTACTAAATGCCAACTTAAAATCCCGAGCTAAAAGTGAAGTGAAGTCAAATGTGAAATTCCTGCTATACTAGGAGAGAGATTAAAAAGACAGGAATAAATCATCATCATCATTTCAGCGTTAATCTCAGTCGCATCCGAAGCTTTTTTTCAGCTTTGGAGTCTGGGGTCCGCTTTATCAGTCTAACTGCTGATTTTGGCTAAACTTCCATATTTTCATAATTATTTTCGATATGAAGCGACTGCCGTCTGACCTCCACAACCCGAAGGCGATATCAAAGCACTGCAGTTAGACCAATTGTTGGAATTTCGAGGGCTCCAATAACCCGTAATGATTGCCATTAGATGTTCTTATGGCAATCGAGACCAACAACGGCTCAACGTGCTTTCCGAGGCACGACCAGACCACTGCTAATATTCATACATACTAGTGCTGGATAATTCGATCATTTTTCGAGACCTGGGTCGCTCGCGACCCACTCGTTTGGTGATCGGGTTAAGAGATTCGATCATTTCGATCATTTGGGTCGCGGTTCATTTGTACGACCGAATGATCAATGCGACCCGCGAAATGCCGCGAACCATGAGCGAGAAATAATCAGATGGGCTCTTCGCTCTCACAGATCACGCGACCTGTGTGACCCAAACATACCGGTTTATTCATTTCGGACAAAGTAAGAGGGAACTATCACGTTTTGTAAATGAATAATAAGGATAGACACATCTTGTTTGTTACAACTCACTCCTTCACTAGCGGTAGCAGACTCGATCATTTTACAAATAAGCAATTAAGTAATGTAACGATATAAGAATAAAGTTCATTTTTGTATGCTTCGTACGTGGGTCAAATGATTGAATCTTTAGGAAGGAGACTCGATCATTTTACAAATAAGCAATTAAGTAATGTAATATTATAAAAATAAAGTTTCTTTTTTGTATGCTTAGAATGTGGGTCAAATGATCGAATCTTTTTAAGAACCGCGATTCGATCATTCGTGTACTGGTTGCGATCGAATCAAAATGATTCAATCAATCGTGATCGACTCAGGTCTAATACATACAAATATTTGCACTGCGCGGGTACGAACCTGCGCCTCCTTGCGCAGCGGCCGCGTTCACTACTGCTACACCACGGAGGCTGTCTTTCAAACTTCCAACAAATATGTGATTGAAATCTAATTTGCTATTCAAAATCAACTCTTCCTTCCATATTTTAAAGTTCGATTTCCAATCACAAAGTAAATAGGACCTTTAGTTCTAAGATGACTTGAATATTACTCAGCTGAGAATTATTAGAGTCGGTGTGAATTCTTATATTATTTTTTGTCTTCGCGTTCGCTCGGGTCGTGTCGGCAGTATGGGTTCCGTAAATGTTTTTATTACGTCTTTACGGATTTGTATAAGAAAGAACAGTTGTTCGGTGAAAATTGAATTGGAAGTTGTATGTTTGTCGATGATATTTTCTTTCTGTGTTTCAATTGATAAATCCGATGATTGATTAATCCTGTGCGTGATATGGAAAGTTCAAAGCAATAAATTAGAAGGCAGTTCTTATGACAATTCTTTTTCTGTTCAAGCAGCACGGTTATGGATTTTTTTTGCACTACACTATTTTTGCTGTATCGTGGGTGCGTCTACAAACATAACTGATATGCCCAAAAATCCAGACCCGGAACAACTACTTGTAGGTCAAAGAAATATTTGTTCCGTGCGGGAATAAACCCGTGACACGCAGCGCAGCAGTCAATAGCTTGACCACTGCGCTAACCGTGTAGTCAAACTGACTTATCCGTGTCAGTATAGCGTCCTCAATCTTTTCAAGGACACTTTTTATCAAGATAGTTCCCTTGATATGACACCGTACGATATCAAGGCGCCCTTACGGGTAATTCAAACCCACTTTCGCTTTGAGTTTAATAAAATCATCATCATTAATATATCAGCCGAAAGACATCCAGTGTTGGACATAGGCCTCCCCCAAAAATCTCTACGACGACCGGTCCTGCGCCTTCCGCATCCAGCGGTTCCCGCGACCGGAAGTCGTCGGTTCACCTTGTCGGGGGCCTACCCACGTGCGTCTTCCAGAATCCGTCAGCCCCATCGGGCAGAGAAGGAGTGAGTGTAATCAACACGCGTGCTCAATGCGGGTTGGCCATTTCAGACTTAAAAGTCGTTCTTCTGCGGATCTCCTCACTTCTGATTCGATCACGCAGTGAAACCCCAAGCATAGCCCTCTCCATTGCCCGTTGAATGACACTGAACTTTCTTATAAGACCTACTGTTAGCGACCACATTTCAGTTCCATATGTTATCACTGGCAACACAACACTTTAATAAAATGACATCAAAACACCCAAGAAAATGTTCCCTTTTCCCTGTATTGGCAAGAATAAATGTTGTTTCTTCAGTGTACAATTTTAATCGTTGACATAAGTATGTGAGTTTTACGCTGAGTACCTACAGTGGAGTACGCAGTTAAAAGTTAATCCAACGAAAGAGGATTTTGTTTGTAGAATTGTGTAAATTTGTGAAATTTCTTGGAAGGCAATATGAGAGTCGTTTTGTTGAGGATGCTTGTCTTTTGAATTGAGCTTGAGTGCTTTAAGGTCTCGAATGTAGACTGGAATATACATTATGTACGTTGTATGTGTAGTCTTGTTGACTAATATATTAAAGGATTGGATTTTGCGATTGTATATTTGTCGGGGAGGCTCAAAAATACATAATGGTGACCTAAAGGGCTCTACATACCAAAGCCTGGCATATGTCGGCAACATTTTACCGGCGGGTTAGGTTGGCGACTTCAGTCATTGCAAGTCGTACAACTTTGCAGGCGGCATGTCGGCGCCTCGTCATCAGAAACTTATATTCACTACAGCTCAAATATCGCCGCCGGCAAGCCGCCGACATGTCGGCGAGCAACACTCGCGCGCGAATTTGCCGACATGCTTCTTTCAACAGAAGCCAGCGGGTTGTTTCGGCGGACTGTGTCGGCAGACTGTGTCGGCGGGCCGGCCGCTTTGGTATGTACAGCGTTTTATTAACGATGTTCTGCAGATAGGTTAGGTGCGTAGTGGTTACGCTTCCATATAAGATCAAAGGGCAAAATTTTACCGTGACGGGGTCCACGAGGACCGATGCCTCCTGGGCCAGGGTCGTGGGTTGGTTAAAAAAGAAACCGTGGCCCTGGCCCCTGGCGCACAGGCAAGTGAAGGAACACGGGTGGGTTTTGATCAGTAAAAGTCTGACACGCCCTTCCGCTCCGCCCAGAGCGGAAGATGTCATTTGATGATTTGCCATCCAAAACAAACGAAAAAAGAGACAAAAAAGGACAAAATCTTGTAAATAAAAACATTCAAAATCTAGTCATGTTCGCCACATGAACATTTTTGATAAAATGGTCGGGACTAGACACATTCAATGTTGGGGGCTGATGATATATCGGCAATAATTGATTGACTGATTATAAAATAATCGATTATTCATACAAATAAAATCACGTTTTATAATCGACTATTTTTCACGTCCTTACAAGATCAAGACGACTATATAGTACGACAATAAGAAGAATCTATTTTTTTCTCCCGAAAGTACTTATGTAGGTTGTAGAGATCGACAGAGTGTAGAGTCCTAGCGCTGGCTGGTGCACGTTCTCAGTGACTGACCTGATAACGTTGACCAGTGTTGCATATGATTTGATGTAAATAAAAAAAAAACATTATTTCCCATTAGGTAATTAATTTAAAAGGTTCTCAGGACAGTAATACACTATATAACATTCGACGGTTTAACAAAATACCTACACGTTTCAATATAATATTTATATTTTACGAAATCTTCAGAACTCTACGATATCTACTAAATTGCTTCAACTAAATTACATTTCATAAGTTATTCTAAAGCCTTCGCACTTCGCTTCACCCTATCTGCCTTTTGGTAGTAGGCAGTACATTTGAATAACGCTGGGCACACACGGCACCAGCGAAATCCTAGCTTGAGCTAACTCGAGATTGAATTTCCCTGGTGTCATCTATGAAATGAAAGATAGACAGTTTAGATGAGATTAAAAATACCGCGACTAAATGTACGTAAATATCTTTCTTTTTTTATGTCGTTACGGTAAGTCAGAAGCCCAAAAAGTCTGACACTGAAGTGAGTCTCAATTTTGCGGTCATAATCGAAGAGTATCGGTTATAAAACGATAGTCTGTGAACCTCCTCATATACCATAGTTTTAATTTTTAATTTTTTTTTTTATTATTTATAAACCAGCGCTTGACCGCAATCCCGCCAGATGGCAAGCAGCGATGCGATCGTTGATGGTAAAGCGTGCTAGTTTATTAAGAGCCTATTCACTCTAGCCTTGAAGACACTCAAATTGTAGTCCGACGGAAACACCGCCGCCGGTAAGTTGTTCCAGTCCCTTGATGTACGTGGTATAAAGGAGAAGGCGAAACGCTTCGTCCGGATCGTAGTAGTGTTAACAACGTAAGGGTGGAAACTCGCCGTACGACGGGTCGTCCGATGGTGGAACGGAGATGGGGGAATTAAATCATGCAATTCCCTCGCACACTCCCCAAAATGCATCCTATAGAACACCGAAAGGCTGGCTACTCTACGCCAATTCAAAATTGTAAAATAAGTAGGAAATTGTTGGTAATAGCTCTCAGGCTGAGATTCAGACATATGCCGCTTAAAAACTTTGCCTTTTTAATGAAAAAATGGGCCTCCCCCAACTGTTAGGAATGTGATATGGCAGAAGACGTTGTTCATCTCTTAACGGAATGTGTCCGGTTTCAGGATGAGAGGGATGTATCGATTAAGGAATTAGGTTTAATTAAAAACAATCTAGGTTTATTTAATGAAATTTTGTCTGCACTTTTATCTGATCCGGCCAAGAAGTTGTATAGTTTCGTAAGTCTTCGTTTTGTCAAATAAATATAAGGATTATGTTTGTTTCACTTAGTATGTTAGCTTAAGGCAATATTTTAAAGTACAATGGGACTGCCATCCATACTAATATCCATACTAATATTATAAATGCAAAAGTAACTCTGTCTGTCTGTCGGTCTGTCTGTCTGTCTGTCTGTCTGTCTGTCTGTCTGTTACGCTTTCCCGCTTAAACCTCTTAGCCGATTTTGATGAAATTTGGCACAGACAATCTTTAGACCCTGAGAAAGAACATAGGCTACATTTTATCCCGGAAAAATTTGATATTCCCGAGGGAAATCTAAAAAGCGCGATATAACCGAACTCCACGCGGGCGAAGCCGCGGGCGGAAAGCTAGTGTATTTATATACAAAAGTCCCTAAGTAAACAAAGAGGAATAAAAAATGAGTGTGAGCCTTACATATGAAATATGGTGACCTAAAGCGCACAAAAAATATATGTGGACCGCGGGTTATACGAACCTGATACCGTTGCCCTGGCGCACAGGCAAATGAAAAAACACGGATGGATTTAAGTCAGTAAAATTATATTCCCTTCTACTTCGTCCTGAGCGGCAGAGGTCATTTGGTGATTTTTCACCCAAAATAAAAGTAAAATATGTGTTACC
>JADWQK010001639.1:0-97691 GCA_017933935.1 Sesamia nonagrioides
TCTTCTTCTCATCCTATACAGGTCCACCGCTGGTCAAAGTCCTCCCCCTAGGCTTTCATTCGATTGGGGAGGTTGCCTTAAACCCCATGGAAAAAAGTCGGTAAAACTTTCAGGTACACCTATGTATAACAACTTTGGCACATGAACTAAGTAGCTATTTTTCTTCATTACAACGATATCTTCTTCTTCAGCCTACAGAGGTCCACTGCTGGACAAAGGCTTCTCTCAAGGCTTTCATGGGTTTTTGTTGCCACAATCCCCACGCTTGGCAGGTGGGTTGTGCATCGCAGTAATTTGATATTCCACAGGAGAAGCGCTGCTGCCCGCTTCCTTGGTGAGAGTTCCCTTAGTCTCTTACGACACCCACGGGAGGATATGGGTTGGTATATTCTAAGCCCGGTACCACGATACAAGAGTAATTTCTAGTGTGGTGTAACGTTTTTCTAAAATAAATTGTATTAGCCAGTAACTGATCATCATCGTCATCATCTCAGCGTTAATCTCAGTCGCATTTGAAGCTTTTTTAGCTTTGGAGTCTAGGGTTCGCATCACCAGTCTAACTGCTCATTTGGCTAAACTTCGATATTTTTCCGTGAAGCGACTGCTGTCTAACCTCCACAACCCGAAGGCGATATCGAAGCATTTCAGTTAGATCAATTGTTGGACTTTTGGGGCCTCCAACAACCCGTAACGCCTGTCATTCGATGTTCGTATGGCGACCGGGACCAACGGCTTTTCGTGCTTTCCGAGGCACGACCAGACCAGTGCAAATATTCATATTCATGCGTACAAATATTTGCACTGAGCGGGGATTGAACCCGCGCCTCTTTGTGCAGCGGCCGCGTTCACTACCGCTACGCCACGGAGGCTGTCGATTAGCCAGTAACTGATGTGGAGGTCAATTAATTGACAGTCACTCCACCTAAAGAATAGTATTCATAGACAGCTGCTTCGCTGATGGAATGGATAACAGCAAGATATACTCATCAACATCATCTCCGCGTTTAGCCCCGGTGGCATTCGCGGCTTTTGCGTTGGAGCCCGGGGTCCGCTACAGCAAGATTTCTTAATAAGATTATGATTAATTTCTGTAATAAGATTATGATTTTTATAATTTATTACTCGTTGATAAAAACATGTTTAAAAGTACATCATCTCCCTAACCAACAAAAGCATATTACTAGCAGACGCGGCGTACCATATTCATGCGTTATGAGATTGGATAGTGTCATGAATGATATTACCTGAGATTGCAGACATCCTAGAAATAACATCGATCTAGGAATCTTGGCAGTGTATTACTTGGTACAGTGAAACATAAAAAAAAAGTTATCAAATACAAGCTGACGTTTTGTATCTTCGTCAAATTCAAGGAGGTTACTATGGTTCTGAATCTCGACAAGAATCAGTAATAAATTACATAGAAATTCTTTCATTAAATTTCGAAATAAGGATCACACACACGCACACAACCACATAGGTAATCGTGCGACACAGGCTAACGCATACGCGACAACGCGATTTTTTTCTTTTAAAATAGTTTCAGTGGAGAGGCGAGGCGAGGTGGAGGTAGGTTCTTTGGATTCAGTAAAGAGGCGTGCGAAGAGGTTGATTGGTGACCCAGACGTCTTAACTCGAAACGGTCTCCAAAGCCTGGAGCACAGGCGTAGAGTAGTCAGCCTTTCGGTCTTCTATAGGATGCATTCTGGAGAGTGTGCAAGGGAATTGCATGATTTAATTCCCCCATCTCCGTTCCACCATCGGACGACCCGTCGTACTGGGAGTTTCCACCCTTACGTTGTTGACACCACTGCGACCCGGACGAAGCGTTTCGCTTCCTCTATTATACTGCTTACATCGAGGGACTGTAACAATTTGCCAGTGACGGTGTTTCCGTCACATTACAATTTGAGTGTCTTCAAGGCTAAAGTGAATAGGCTCTTAATAAACTAGCGCGCTTTACCATCAATGATCGCATCACTGCTTACCATCAGGTGGGATTGCGGTCCAGCGCTAGTTTATGATTTATAAAAAACGAGCAACTCTTGTAATTTTAAGCACGTTTACAGTCTAATCTCGGTATCAATCAGTCAAAACTATGTTTTTGTTTGAATAATTTTTATGACATTAAAGTAACTCGTAACGGGGTCCACAAAGACCAATGCCTCCTGGGTCAGGGTCGCGGGTTGCTTAAAAAAGAAACCGCGGCCCTGGCGCACAGGCAACACGGGTGGGTTTTAGTCAGTAATCAGTCTGGCACGACCTTCCGCTCCGCTCAGAGCGGGAGAGGTCATTTGATGAGTTCCCATACCAAACAAAAAAAAGGACCTACATGGCATTTTCGAACCCTTAGATTTATGTAGTGTATTGTTTTTCACCGTTGCATATGATTTATCCATACCAATATTTTAGATGCGAAAGTAAATCTGTCTGTCTTCTGTTACGCTTTCCCGCTTAACCCTCTCAACTGATTTTGATGAAATTTAGCACAGACAATATTGAGACCCTGAGAAAGAACATAGGCTACCTTTTATTGAAAAAAAAATGATATTCCCGAGGGAAATCTAAAAAGCGCGATATAACCGAATTCCACGCGGGCGAAGCCGCGGGCGGAAAACTAGTCTGAAATAAATCGCAATTGAAAGTTGCTAAGACATATTGATTGGTACTCGTGACTAACACTTATTACTAAAACCATCTTTTTACATATTTCTAAATAACGACATATTTCATAGGAACATTAGTTCAGAATTTTGATGAATTTTGATTTCGGTGATTTTCTCTCACAATTTACATTTAAACGTTTTATGAAGCGAACAATTTGACTGTCCATTTTGCGTTACAGACAGATTTCTTTCCAGTTTGCAATGCACCTAGATTTAGCCGATAAAATATGTATAGCGTTCAGTTACCGTTAGCTGGATTTATTCGAAATCTTAAACGTTGAAGTAAGAGGTATACGGTTTCCTTTACACGAAGGCAGTGTTCGATTGAAAAATTTATTTTCTTTTAATAATTATAATCTAGTGCTTGATATGGTCATCCCTGCTGATGGTAAGCAGTGATTCAATCGAGTGATGAGGAATGAATACGGCAGTTGAGCGTGGTGATGCAATGTTAAACCTAACAACACGACCAACGATGCTGCGCCAGAGGGAGATTTAACTAGAGACCTTCCAACAACATTTGGCGCACCGTACCCGGCACACATCGCAACACAACTGCTCAGACTCCGTACGGCTTCACCAGACATAATGCCGGAACACGACGAATCGCTTGACGGCAAGACTTTGTCTGGTGAGTGCTAACTCCGGCAGCCAGTATTGTGGCCTCTCACCGAATTATTCCTATAAATAGATTGGATAAAATGAATAGATATAGACGTAAAGGGTAAATCTATAAATATCCTGATAAACTTTCAACAGTTTGAGCAGGTATATTTAAATCGGCTCGACTGGTTTCAAAAGATAAGGCTCAGCTCTGTCCTATAGTAACTGGACATGGCTGAAAAGCTTTATCTTTGGTTAAATATTCTTGTGAAATAACCTGAGAGATAAATGGATTCAACTACAAAGGGAATCTAATTTTAGCTCACGAGTATATAGTGCCCTAAAGAACAGCTCATACAATAGATACCTAATATAGAATGAAAACACAGGACACAGAGATATTGAAGAGCTGAACCTGAAAGTTTTTTAGCTTCTCGAAATCTAACTGGTTGTTTGTATATTTGAGTTTATACATACTTACTTACATATGTTTGTAAACGCACCCACGACCTACGACACGAGTACCTAGTGTGGGGCAAAGTTATAAAAAAAATAGAACTTCTTACGTGTCCTTGACAGAAGTTCTAGAAATCGCTTTCTGCAATCTCTTCCAGGCAACCTAGTGAGGGACCGTAAATAGCTTGGGCATAAAATGGGGTAGTAGTGAGGTTATGGCTTGTCATATCAATTAGACAAATGACATTGCAATTTCCCAGTCTAAATAGACTAAATATCCCTATTTTCATACCCCCTTTCACTTTCCAAACCTGCCAAGGATTAATCCAGTTTTTTTATGCTATTTACTAGTGCCTGGTCGTCATCTCAGCCGAAAAACGTCCACCGCTGCCTGGTCGTGATCCCGCCTAGTGATGCAATCCTTGGTAAAGGAAACTATGTAGATTATTATATTTATTTCCCTCTAGCCTCGAAGACACTTAAATTGTAATCTGACGGGAAAACTGTTACAGACAAATTGTTCTAGTCCTTCGACGCACGCGATATAAAAGACAAGGCGAATCGCTTCGTCTTTTATACCGCGGTGCTAACAAAGTAAAGGGTGGATACTCGCCGTACGATGGGTAGTACCATGATGGAACGGTAATGGCAGAGTAGGTAGTCATATAATTCTCGCGCACACTCTTCAAAATACACACTATAGATACCGGATTGCTGGCTACCCTACGTCTGTGCATGAAATTTTGAAAGTCCAGCCAAATTGTGGGTGTGGTACAGAGTACAAACAATAAAACCGAACCATTTTCTCCAACGAACAAATACCGTAACCACGAAAAACGTATCAACTGTCGCTTAGATAACTTCAATACCTAATGGATCGAAACTTATGGGACGGCTGAATTTTCATTCACAAATTCGGTATCAAGGAGAAACTTATTCAGTTTAATGGTCTGTACCACACTTTGGCTGGCCTTTAAAAACTAACCCTGTATAGGCCTTTTTGTCTGAAATCATCGAATGGCTGGCCCTGCTCTGGGCAGAGCAGGAAGAGGGAGAGAGTTCAGTTATCAAAGTTTTATTGGCTAAAACTAATCGTGTTCTTTTATGTGCCAATTCCTCCCAGGCATCGATCACAAAGCCCCGGATTTATGTACTAATGTCTCTTTGAGGCGCGCATGGATGGTGTTGACATTACTGGGCCGCGAGCTCTCTATTTTTCGCTGCCCACTAGCTCGCTCCTACGATGGTCGAGAATCATCTGCTAACTCCTGCCTCCTAGCTCCCACTCTGCCTCCTCCTTTCTGAGCATTACTGCACTACTTTGCAGGAGTACACGGCCTCCCATGCATTGTCCTCCATAGCACGGCCTGAATCAGGGCTGCACCACCGTGTCTTCTTATCCTAAACAGAAACCTGGTCCCGAAGGTACCAGGAGGAAGAAACCAGGTCCGATATGGCGCTGCGTTTAGGCGAAAGGTGAGGACGCCGTGGTGTCTCACCAGCCATTACTTAAGATTAAGGTTAAAATATTTTTACTCCTAGCAAGGAAACGCAATAATGACACAATTTTAATTTATCAAAGAAATCCAGCTCACCCTGTCGTTTGCCAGCATGTCCCACTGGGCTGTTAGCGTAGCCCATTGATCGTATTACATGTCTATCAGTCAATTATTTTAAATCCGTCCTTATTTTATTTTTATTTTTCTATATACAGCGTGTATCAAAAGGTATGGTAAATATCAAGGGTGTAAAAATGAATCAAAATATTGCAATCGTGAAAAAAAAATAAGTATAAGGATTTTCTTATTTTTATTTGTTACATAAAAACGTTGTATTACGTTGTAAACGTAGTATTAGCAGACTTAACATCGCTAATACCTGTATAGGCAAAACAAACCAAGCCTTTTGATGACAGCAAAACCGTTGGAAATTTTAATATTTCCCATTTTCCCCGTTCACATTGTCACGCATAATCTGTTTACCCCCTCGTTACTACCTTCGTTTTGTGGGTGCCACGTTGACAAACGTTATGTATATTAACCGGGTACACCGGGTACAATCGCCAAAAATATCTACGCTCCTTCAAACCCAATTTATATTCCAGCTAGATTCTTCCTGACGAGATATCATATTTTCTGCAAGAAGACACAGTTAATAAATTGATCCAAAAATGATCTTGCTTAAATCCACAGAAAAGGAACCTCATAATATAACCAATTCACAAGTCAACAAAGGCTGCGTGAGCTTCCATATTCCTTATTTTCCCAGAAAAAAAAAATAAACATTTAGCAACACAAGCTCAAATCAACCCCATTAGCTACTTGACCGCCTCGAAGTACTGTCAATCTGACCTCCACAACTTGATTACTGGTATTACAATAGCCCTTGATAATTCTCAGGCTTTCTGCTTACAACCATAGCCTTTCCCAGCTTCTAGCAAGTCAGGGCCAGGGGAGGACAAGTAAGATTTTTAGGTTCGAATCATTCCCGACTATTTTGTCTTACATACTACACAAGCACATGAAACATTAGGTATTTGTAGTGTAGTGTGTAGGGCATATAGACGCAAATGATCCTGTATAAGTCCCCGTTTATACTTTGATTAGTAATTAGGGGAGTTCAGACATGTTCTGCGAGATTTCCGGGGGGCGGCAGCTGCGACTGGGTACGCTCATGCTTCCAACGACCAGTAGCGACTTTTTTTTTTGGGACAAAGCCCGCCACAGTTCCCAACCCACTGCAACTTCTGAAAGCCAGAATCAACAGTGGAGACCGCCAGAAAAACGCCGAGCAATAAGCTCGACGAGTCCCGGAGAAACGATTCAACTGTCTTGGGTCCCGCAACGAAATGAATCAGAAAAAAGGCAATGAGGAGTAAACGAGATTATATATGTTTCTATAGCAACCGCGGGTTTTTAATTTTAACAACAGCATAGGCCACCAAGCGTTATCAAAAGCCCCAGAAATATCCAAAAGATACCAATCACGTACTTGTGTTCCGATAACCAATCGGAAAACGGTTCTTCTGACAGAAAGCCCGTCGACTGTTGATTTACCGATGGTGAAGCCATATTGATTACTATGAAATTTTGGACCATTTGGTAGTAAACGTGGAACGATGAGGCGCTCAGAAGTTTCCCAAAGATGGTAGAGTGTGATGGGCCGATATGACTTCGGATCATCCGGTGGTTTATCACCACACTTTGGTATTATTCGTATGAAACCGCGTCGCCATTTACGAGGAAAACGCCTTGGCAATGCATCGGTTATATACAGTTAAGATGGCATCACCCGCTGTTTTACACGCTTCTTTAATCATCCTATTAGATATTTTATCTTCCCTGATGATTCGTTAACCGGTAGTTTTCTAACAATATTTATAAATTCGTCATTAGATGGTACGTCTGACATTGGTGATTCAGGTGGCACAGGAGCCCACGCTCGAATCTGTTGGTGGTAGTCGCTATCGTTAGCCGGTGAATCATCAGGATAAGTGTTAATTAGTACTTCTGTTGTTTCCTCTATGCCCGTGGACCAGTAGCGACTGTCAAAGTTCCAGTAATGACAGCCGGGACCTACTGGTCCCGTGCTTCGGGGCACGAAAGGGTCTTTGTATATAAAATTGTTCACCCCATCCAGGGTCGAACCGTAGCAAGCACAGCTTAACCTGATTACTGCTGTTGTGCCCCACAAGCTGCCGGCAGCGACTTTCGCGTGGAGTTAGTTATTTGAACATGTTATGCTCCGCTCCGATTAGCCGCAGCGTGATGTCACTTTGTAATTGTAATTCTACAAAATATTGATCTTATATACTAACCTTATTGTTAACTAAGCATCTAAGTTTGTGACGCATGTCCTAGATAACGTCTGCTGAATTTATTATACTTAAAATGCTAAATAATATAAGTATTAGCTAATGAAGCTAATATTGGAGGGTTGGGGTTCCTTAACTAGCGCCTTACACTGCAATTACAAAAAAACTCAAATATGCTATTTTTACAGAAGTGTTAGTCCGTTATAATAAATTGATATAGTTGTAGATAATAATAGTAATACAAATAGAAAATCTCAAACAAAATCAAATAAAATGACATGTCGTCTGATTTTTTGAATGGGTGCCTACGGAAATGACCTTTAATAGAGAAGTATGGAAGAAAAAGACATATTCAAGCCCCAAATAAATTCGAATAAATGCAGGAGAATAGATAGGGCAGATATACAACCCGCATTGTGCAAGCGTGGTGATTACGCTTCATCCTTCTCTGTATGAGAGGAGACCTGTGCCCAGCAGTGGGACGATAAAAATGTTGATGATGATGATGATGATGATGATATACATTACAGCAGACTATCATCGAACACATGTGTGTTGTGTTAAACAACGATGTTATGCAACTAAGCCTTATGATCCAACTACTCTGTCCTTTACCAAAGTTTCGTCGAAGTCTGTATTTATAATATTTCAGTAATTAATTCTTCTAAAGCTCTCACGGTCATAAAATTATTTATATCAATGCCCTACAAAGAGCTTAGCATGTCGGACCAATTACGAGCTGAGGGCAAAGTGGCGCTAAATGCGAAGGGATAGGACAACATAATATATGCTTAAAACTGTACCGCCATCTTGCGTGCGATATTAGCATCACCATCAGATTTTGGACAATGGTAGCGATTCTCTTGTACTAAACTAAATTAAAGTTGAGTTCACTTTCTTCTTCTTTTTTCAAGGTGAGACTCAACCTCAACTCTTGCCTTTGTGGAATATATACCACAATTTTGCCAATAACACGTGTAACAAATTATAGAAATTCTTGGAATATTTTATTTTACAATAATGGCGGATATCGCCAATGACAGTTGAAATAGACGGCCGCGTGAACCGTCTATGAGGAAGGATTGATGCAAAGTCATTGATGTGGTCACTATGCTGCAATATTACAATGTTCTTTATGAATTATTTACTGGATGCACTTTTTATATATTTATTTTATTTTTATATATTATAAACTAGCGCTTGACCGCAATCTCACCTGATGGAAAGCAGTGACACAATCATTGATGGTAAAGCGCGCTAGTTTATTAAGAGCCTATTCATTCTAGCCTTGAAGACACTCAAATTGTAGTCCGGAATCCCGCCGCTGGCAAACTGTTCCAGTCCTCGATGTAAGCGGCGGAGGGGGCGAAACGCTTCGTTCGGATCGTAGCGGTGTTAACAACGTAAGGGTGGAAACTTGCCGTACGACGGGTCGTCCGATGGTGGAACGAAGATGGGAATTTTAAAAGCCAATGAAAAATGCGCGTGACACTCATCTTAGCTTTTCCGTCAAAAACCTTCAGTGCGTCTTTATATTTCATTAACAAAAGGACAGAAGGTAATATGATAGTTTAGACCTGTCAAATTAGTCCGCCTCTTTGGTAAATTGATGTACAGGGTGTATCTGATATCGTAACGCAAACTTCGCGAAAAGACTAGACCGCATGTCACTAATAAAATTATGATAGTCATTTATGTTGTTAATGAACGGTTACAGAATACACAGTGTTTTAAAAAAAGTGTCGGCTCGGCTTTTGAACGTTGCAAGCGTGCCGCCGTGCGAGTTTGTAGGTATGACGTTGATCCCTGATGTGAACTCTATTAAATCAGCTGATAAGATCGTTTTTCGGGTTTTGTTTTCATTGCGCTTTTTTATGTAATTAGCGAATAATTTAATTTTGACTTTAAAATCTTATTGGGTTATAAAAGTATAGCAATTGTGAATGGTCTGAAGTAAAAAAAAACTATATTTAATTATTTTTAAATCATGAAAAAACCGACGAAAAATTCCACTACTGGGGGTTCAGAATCATGTACTGGATCCATGGTACTCGTTTGTGCGTCGATGTCAGATACACCCTTTATTTTGATCGCGTCTAAACTGTCAGTGGCATATCTTAATTTGGCAGCATAAAATTAAAATGTTATCTTCTATCCTTTTCTTAACGAAATAGAAAAAAATGCACTTAACTTAAAATTTGTTTAGTTTGTAAAAAAGAGAATCGGCGCCTAATATTTCTTTCCTCGGTTCCTGTTTTTGTCAAAGTCCCAAAAATACCTAATTATACAAAATAAAATACCCCGAATTGATTGGTTATACAAAATTTGAGAAATTGCCCGAATAATCCACAAATCCACGCGGCGACGGGTAAAACCAAAAGGTACCCCTTTTGGTTTTACCCGTCGCCGCGTCGTAAGGCAGCATAAAGCCAAACCATCATAATGTATCTATTGAAATGTTATTTAACATTTGTACGACAACATTCCAAACCAACCACTCCAAGAATGCGTTGTTCCATCAGTCTACATTTTATTGGTAACTGGCAACATATTCCGAATAACTTGGACGTAGAGGGTCGTTAAGTTACTCACCAGTGACGATAGCAACTTAATATAGGAGGACTTTACGAGAAAAGGGTTCGCCTCCTGCGGTCAACGTTCTTGAATGTCTCGAAATTGAAACGTATGGAAATCGGATGTTGGACCCGAAATGCATGGAACGTGCTGGTGAACTAGTTTACATTCAAAATTCGAACGCATGGTTTGTTTTTACGACGTCGTAATGGCTTTGCCGGTGCGACTAAGCTCCTATTTATTCAATATGGCCGACCTTTCATTTACAATGCGTAAAAACTATGTAGGCATGTTTAGAAAAGCATGCTGGTATTCCAGTCCTATTCTTTTTTACATGTTTAATCTTTTACCTAATATTATTATTTTGAACACTGTGTTAGTTTCGAATGTTATTTAAATTTGAAAATACTTATAAAACAGAGCTATTATTTTAGGATATGTTAAAGTCCTATTCTCTCATGCACTTTTTTACACCTTTCTTACCGTCAAAAATAGTAACTGATCCCAGGTGTAAATCACAATACTCACAAGAATTACGCTAAATCTTCGCTCGTTCGTCAGAGGCTTTTTGCTCAGACAAGTGTCGAGAATTGAGCTCCGCGGGATATAGCCCAAATATCTACAACAAATGACCGCCAATAAGTGTGCTGACGTGAGTGTATGACTCCGACAATTTGAGACACGTCCAGGGATCTGTAGCTAATATTTAGTGGAAAGGTTTGTTCTGCTCTTGTGTTTTTTGTTGTATGTGTAAGTATGCTGTTAGAATGTAGTAGTAGTCGTGGTCGCCTACTGGTTAAAACACCATCCTCTCAAGTATGAGTGTGCGGGTTCGATTCCAGGTCAGGCAAGTACCAATGTAACTTTTCTAAGATATATGTACTTTCTAAGTATATCTTGTATACCAATGACTGATCAAAAGGTCAAGGAAAACATCATTAGGAAACCTGGCCTCAAGTCTGAAATCGCCAACCCGCATTGAGCAAGCGTGGTGATTACGCTCATTCCTTCTCTGTAAGAGAGGAGAGCAGTGCCCAGCAGTGGGACGATAAAAAGGTTAATGATAATGATGATGATGCTATTAGAATGTAAAATGTTAATTTTAAAATTTAGTACATAAGCAAAAAATATTTGGCCCCTCATAGAAAATAGCTTAACTTTAGATCTCGCTTAAATATAGATTACATATAAAAACTTGAGACGAATCTAATATTATGTTTAATATACTACATTAATTTTAAAATTTCATAAAAACTACTATCCTAATTTCACATAGCAGACTACCTCAGGGAAAAGTTAAATGTCAAATTATAAACCAATCACGTGTCCATTATTATTTTTTAATAGAATGTAATATTCCTTTATTACACTCAATACATTATTACCTCTCAAAATATTCAGTATAACTAGACATGCGGCGAAAAATGGAACTAAATTAAAATATGTACTAAACTTGACATTGTATTGTCGTTTTCCTTGGCAGGCAGCGCCACCCTGACTTTTCAAGAAAAGCCGGTAGACCTGCTTACCTCCACTTAATTTTGTTGTGCCTAATTAATATCTCAATAATTGGTTGATAATTAAGTTTCAACTCATAGTCTAATATTAATCGAAATCTTTCTATGAAAATAGTCAATTAAAACCTACATAATATAATTATGGAGCTTTTATTTCGATAAAACTCGTAATATAGTAAAATATTGCTAATCATCATAATCATCATCTTAGCGTTAATCCCAGTCTCATCGAAAGCTTTTTCAGCTTTGGAGTCTGGAGTCAGCTTTTACCAGTCTAACTGCTGATATGGCTAAACTTCGACATTTTCTGCGAAGCGACTGCCTCTGACCTCCACACCCTGAAGGCGACATCGATGTATTGCAGCTAGACCAATTGTTGGACTTTTGAGGGCTCCAACAACCCGTAACGACTGCCACTAGATGTTCGTATGGCAAACGGGACCAACGGCTTAACGTGTTTTCGAGGCACGACCAGACCAGTGCAAATATTCATATTCATGCATACAAATATTTGCACTGCGGGGATCGAACCCGCGCCTCATTGCGCAGCGGCCGCGTCCGCTACCGCTACGCTACGGAGGCTGTAATATATAGTTTTTATTATAAATTTATATATATGCTTTATAAATATACTAGATGCCAGTGAATTAATAATACAAGTAGACACTGAAACAATTACACTGTCCAAAAAGTCTTTAGTTTCACTGCCAGGGATAGGATTAAAAAGGGCTCAGTTTTTAAAAACAGCTTTATAAGCAACGAAATATTAATCTTCTTCTATAAATATACCTTAAAACTTTAAGTACCATAATAAATCAACATTTTTAGGTTGTTAGATTTTAATAATCATCAAGTTCTTTAGCCTTTAATTTTAATAATAAATTTTCCTAGGTCTAATGCGCTACTTACATGCAATTTTGGTACCACAAATTATGTAAATAAAACCTCATTCTACTGCTATACTACACAGCTTAACATAAATACATAAATTGTTACTGGTTATTTTCTGTAAAAGAAATTGTAATAGCTATTAGTTAAACAAAAAAAAATATATGTTTAAAAATTAGTCTAATGGCATCTTAGAGTTTTTGTGAAGAAACGGCCGGTGACTTTTTCCTTTACGTTGATTACAATAATTAAAACCTCATTTTAAAAAAAAGGGAAGCTACTTCTTACAGACAAACCTTTGCCAAAGGGATATTGAATTTACTCTTGTTGATCCTAATTATTATAACAATTTTAATTCTAATTCTAATTACTGTAATCGCAAGGATACTCTATACCTTATTAAATTGCCTTTAGGTATACTTTTAAACTAAATAATTTTGGATCACATAGTTCATCCAGAATTATTTTGTTTAAAAAGTGCTGAACTAACTTCAATCATATAGAAGCGTATGTAAAGTTCTCAACAATGTTATATCGTGGTGTGATTATACGAAATGGAACAAATGTGGAACAACTTCCCTTTTTAAGTGGCTTTGTTAGTTTACAAACTTTTCGATTGCCAAATACGAACCTTTCTGTTTCCAATTTGACAACCTTTTCTGTACCGGTAACTCGTGTTCTGAATTTTAGATTGAGAGTGTTGAAATGAAATAAAATGTTCAGACGACAGCACATTAAGCTACTACAATCTGTCAGATTTCTTTACTAGATTTCAACTTTATCTCTAAAGTATTAAGGCTCAAGGTTGATTGGAAATATTTGACAGTTTGGGGTAGCTTGACCCGCTGTCGTCCGCACATATTACTGATTTACTGATAAAGCGTGTGTAGGTGTAGGTACCTACCTTTATTCCTGAAAAATATGTGTTTTTAGTATGAGGTTGTTTAAACAAAAAAAAAACAGCTTCCTAAAAAAATTAAAATTATTGCTTTTTTCAATGATGCTTTTTTTTGTGCGATGAACAAACATCGCTGGTGTGGCAGGCGGCTTAAACGAAAATTATAATAGTGACTCGGAATCTGTATTGTGTATCAGAAAAGTGTGGTCAAAAAGATCAGTCATTCAATACAATAATTCAATACAATACCTACTCGAATCAAACAGTTTATAATTTTGTCTAGTTTGAGTACGAGGCTTTTGAGTGTATTACATTTTATGACTTTTTTTCATTATTATTATTAATTAAAAAAAAATCCGCATAAATAAAACGCACACTTCTAGTGTGCGTTTTATTTATGCGGATTTTTTTTTCTTTCTTTCTTTCAATCAATGGACGCCTGTATTTTTTTCTTTTAATTTTAATTATCCGTATTTATTAAGGTACCCATGTCCTCTTTCAATACTTCAAAGTAGGGTTGTAACGGAGCTTCGCCTCCGCTTCCGTTACTGCGGAAGTTCCGCAAGAAATCGTATCTTCGCTTCCGCCTCCGCTTCCGCACAATTTTTGCGGAGTTATAACAGAGGTTAATTTACGTATTTGTAAAATAAATAACGCGCAAGCTGCGACGCTCGACAACCGTCCGGCCGCGTTTGAGCGCTAATTGGTCAAGAGTGAACTAGTGCGAGATGGGAATGCGGCAAATACAATTTGTTTCTCCTTAATTTTTCGATAAGTACTAGAAGGTAATATATTTTTACTAAGTGACCTACTGTTAATGTACGTATTTAAAATAAAAAAATTGTTTTAATTAACCATATACTTAAATTTTTTCTATATGTACTTTCACCTCCGCCTCCGTTAACCTCCGCATCCGCGGAGGTGAGACTCGGCGCCTCCGTATCCGCCTCCGCATCCGCCTCCGCCTCCGCTAACAAGGCCTCCGTTACAACCCTACTTCAAAGCACCAATACACTCTATTACTTTATAGTCCTGGTACAAAATACCAAGATAGATAATACGGTACAAACAATAATTCTATTACTAAAGAGTGTTGCTTTATACGAGATACTTGTCCTGGCCATCAACTGACTGTGTTAGATTTATTTTATAAGGAATTTATTTTATCAATACATAGTATAAAACAAAGTCGCTTTCGCTGTATGTCCGTATGTATGCTTAGATCTTTAAAACTACGCAACGGATTTTGACGCGGTTTTTTAATAGATAGAGTGATTCTTAAGGAAGGTTTAGACTACCTTTTATCCCGGAAAAAATTGATATTCCCGAGGGAAATCCAAAAAGCGCGATATAACCGAACTCTACGCGGACGAAGCCGCGGGCGGAAAGCTAGTTTTATATAAAATAAATTCGTAACTCGTCAGTTTCTTTTGAATCAAGAAACAAGTAGCTTAGTTAGTAAAACACAAGTAACAATTATGTACATAGGTATATATGTATATTGTATATATCTAATGTAACAAGTAGATAACAAAAACAAAACAAAAACGTATCGAAAATGAGTCAAGTTACGATCTGTTGGAAAGCCTGAACCAAAACGATAAGACCGGCTTACGAATTCCCTAAAGTTGAAATTTAATTAATTCGACAGCACCAGCCATATACTACCGTACAGGCCGCTTCAAAAATGGAGTACATTCTCGTTTATTAAAAAAAAAGGCCGAGCAGAATTATACTGTATCGTCATTTGAAACGGTATCAATTGTATTCTCTCTCGTTATTTTCCTCTTGAAATTTAATTGGATCGAGAATATAATAGACATGAGAATGGTATCTTTAGGTGAGTACAATAGGTATTGGCAGGATAATTTAATTTTGAGGGACTACCTACTCAGATGGTATTCAAAGATATGGATCGTGCAAAATAATTTCATTGAATCTTTTGTAAAGCGTTTACACAACAAAGCCCCCGGCGCATACGTCGCCACATTTTGCCGGCGGGCTAGGATCGGCAGCTTCACTCATTTCGAGTCGTAAAACTTTGCCGGCGGCATGTCTACTAATTAGGTACCTACTAAATACTATTAGTAAGTATTATTAGTTACAAGTAATACTTATTAGATAGTTTTCTCGGTGCCAGGCCATAACATCGGCTGCCGGCAGAAGTTACCACCCACCAGACAAAGTCTTGCCGCCAAGCGATTCGTCGTGTTCCGGCATGATGTCTGGTGAAGCCATGGAGGACGGGTCTGATTAGTATTGCGTTGTGTGGCGGGTACGATGCGCCAAATGTTGTTGTGTCGGGAGTTTGGTCATTGGAAGTATCAGTCAATCCAATCAGCCAATCTCCCTCTAGAGGAGCTTCGTTTGGTCGTGTTGGTCTTGGGTTTAACATTGCATCGCCTTTTTTTTTTTTTTTTGTTGACCCTGTGGTAATGCATTTACGCCCTGTACCCCGAAGGGCGTGTGTGGGACTCGCCCAGCCGAAGCCGGGAATACCCACTAAACCCACAGCGGCACAACCACATCGCCTTAGTGGCGGGGTCATGGGAAATGGCAGAGCCTGTCTACCAATCCCCCGCCGGCGATTCCCCGTCAAAAGGCGGCTCACAATGGTCCCCCCATAAGGAGGGGCCGGACTGGGTACTTCTTCTAGTGTGAGAAGACGCAGCAGCCAAGGGTTTTTTAGCGAGGTGTCCTTCCTCTAGCCCACAAAGCAGTCAAACACTAGTTTATAATTATTAAAAAAAAAAAAACTTTTGTCCACTACAGCTGAAATGTCGTCGGCCATCTGAGCTTTTTGCGTACGCTAGCCACCGGTAAGCCGCCGACTTGTTGGCGAGCAACACGCGCGGGCGAAGGTTGCCGACATGCTTCTTTCAACATAAGCCGGCCGGGTTGTGTCGGTGAGCTGTGTCGGTTTTGGTGTGTCATGAGCTTTAGATTAATTTGGAGTTACTACGGTTTCTTAAATAACATTCATCTGTTATGTAATTTCATGTATTTTTGTCTGCCCCGACGTTTCTTAGCTGTGTCAGGGATCCACATGGTGGTCGTGGTATTTTGACCCACAACTCATTGTGCATATGGCAGACATGGCTAGCCCAGTCCTACTTCAGCTTAGCGGCTTTTTGAAGAAAGCGACCAGTGGTCAACTCTTGCCCTGGATCGAAAGAGCTGGAACGCATGAGAAGAGGCCTTTGCCCAACAGTGGGATTATGCAGCTAAAAACAATACTCAGCATCTTTGATGTCGCTCTATGAATCACAACAAGCAATCTGATGGTTTAACAGCAGTTAACATAGACCGTACATTTTTCCAGAATCTAAAAAGCTGCCGCCTGATGCACGGGTCTACACGCCGAAAAAAAATCCTTGAAATTCTTCAGATCACAACAACAATTCTTCACATGGCTTAATTCCGCCATCAGCATCCCAGCATCCTACGACACGTCTTAAGGCAAGTATCCACCCTTATATTGTTGACAACGCTACGATTCGGACGAAACATGTCGCCTCGTCTTTTATACGGCGCACACTGGACTGAAACAATTTGCCTGTTGCAGTCTTACCGTCTGATTACAAAGTGTCTTTACGGCCAAAGTGAATAGACTCATAACTAGTGCGTTTTACCATCAACGAGTGCATTACTCATCATCATCCCAGCGTTAATCCCAGTCGCATCCGAAGCCTTTTCAGCTTTGGAGTGTGGGGTCCGCTTTATCAGTCCAACTGCTATATGGCTAAACTTCGACATTTTTCCGTGAAGCGACTGCCGTCTGACCTCCACAATCCGAAGGCGACATCGAAGCATTGCAGTTAGACCAATTGTTGGACTTTTGAGGGCTCCAACAACCCGTAACGACTGCCACTAGATGTTCGTATGGCAACCGGGACCAACGGCTTAACGTGCTTACCGAGGCACGACCAGACCAGTGCAAATATTCATATTCATGCATACAAATATTTGCACTGTGCGGGGATCGAACCCGCGCCACCTTGCGCAGCGGCCGCGTCCGCTACCGCTACGCCACGGAGGCTGTCAACGAGTGCATCACTGTTTACCATTAGCCGGGATTATAACATCAAAAAAAACATCAAAGCGTATTTTTGGAAAATACCAAAACTCCTGAAGAATTTTCCTTTGTGATAAATTTGTATTGCAATTAAATCTGTTGATACAAAAACGATCGTCGTTTTCTTTTACGAATACAGGCTGTCACTATCATCACATTTAGTACGTTAACAACATCAACACACACAATCACAACCGACATGGCAGTATCAATCATAGTAACATCGGAGGCACCTGTTACTATTACTTTATCACCCATTCCAGCGTGATTGATTAAATCCCGACAACTTCCTACAGAACCGCACTTTCGTGCACATATGTCTAATTACTGTAGCTTAGCCGGGTGTGGAAGCCTAAAATACATTGATTTCATGTCAGCATAGATATTACTTTCTTAATTCATTTTGTGAAGTGAGCCAATTGTATTTTTTTTTATTAAATTATAATCTAGCGCTTGACCACAAATCCGCCTGATGGTAAGCAGTGACACAATCGTTGATGGTAAAGCGCACTAGCTTATTAAAAGCCTAAATAGTAAAAGTATCGTGCATTAAAAATATTTTTGATGTTTAACGAACTCAGTGCAAAACTTCAGCTGTTGAAGTTCTGAGGTAATAAACACGAAGGCTAGGACTTGACGAAAAGCAATCTTTACCTCTTTCATTTATTTTGTGACCGACATTATAAAACGTATGACATTGTGTAATGTGCCGTAAATGGATTTGAGTATTTTCTTTATTAACCGCATTCCAAATAGCTGTGACTTAGAAGTTTTGGGTTATATTATAAGATTCGAAACCGGAGAAAGGTTTACTTTTTGTAAATTATTTCAGCATCACTGCTCTCTCAAAACAATAAATAAATAAAATAAATATAGACGGACAAATCACACAGATTGAGCTAGCCCCAAAGTAAGTTCGAGACTTGTGTTATGAGATACTAACTCAACGATACTATATTTATAATATAATCATACATAGATAAACATCTAAGACCCAGGCCAATCAGGAAAATATCGTTTTTCCATCATGACCTGGCCGGGGATCGAACCCGGGGCCTCCACGTCGCAGGCAGGCGTGTTGGCCGCTGCGCCACGGAGGATAAACATCGTTAGGAAACTGGCAAGTTTTAGAAATAAAAATTCGATAACATGTGACATCTACCAAACCGCACTGGGCCCGCGAGGTGGATGGCCACTTCTTCTCACAAACAGGAGGCCTGTGTGCCGATGCTGGGAAATTAAAGGCTGATTAAGTAAACAGCTATCATTGGCATGTAACACAGGATTCCATGAAAACTATGACCATTTCTTTCGTAAGTAACAGCTCCAAAATATCGATACATATAAATCTATACTAATATATAAAGCTGAAGTGTTTGTTTGTTTCAACGCGCTAATCTCGGGAACAAATGGTCCGATTTGAAAAAATATTTTTGCGTTGGATAGCCCATTAATCCAGAAAGGCTTTAGGCTATATAATATCACGCTGCGACCAATAAGGTCGAAGCATATAATAAAAAACATATCAAAACCTACGCAGGTTAAACCGCGCGGCGCAGCTAGTGTTTCAATAAAATACAAATATTTTAGTCTTCCAATTGCACTACAGTCACATATATAAGGAGTACTTTTAAATTATTATGTACAGCGATAAAAACACGTAACACCTCCCACGTATCCGATCGCCATAAATTTTCCCTTCCCAGATCATATGCCCACCCCATTTCACGAGCACTTTAGCGACATGCTTCACGGTTTAAAGCCAGAATTTCCCAATACTCTGGAATACGTCAGCGTTGCCCCGTTTCATATTACATATTTGCTTTGGGACTACCATCACAGAATTTGTTTAAAGCGTTGTTACTTGAATTAACAAGCTTATGTAACTTACCATTTTAGGAAGTTGTATATTAATTTCAGTTTATCTCTCATTCTTTACTTTAGCTACTTCTTCTTCCGCCTGTAGAGGTCCACAGCTGGACAAAGGCCTCCCCCAAGGCTCTCTACAATGACCGGTCTTGATCTACCCGCATCCATCGGCTTCCCACGCCCTTCAACAGGTCATCGGTCCATCTCGTTAATTAGTTCGTCACGCCTACGTTTCATATGATTTCAAGGTGAATTAATGACGTAGATAACGTGGTAAACCTCTCCGTACGTAGCAGTGGACGGTCGACTTTAGGCAAAATCATGATAGCGGGTAGTTACTGTCCAATTATTCATAATAATCCCTTCTCATTGTTAACAACGCCCACGAGACAAAAACAATCTATTTTCGTCCAAGAAATCTATTTCACAGATTAGGTAACGATTTATTTCTGTGAGACGTTAGTCTACGATATTTTGTAGCGACTACGAAATCTCGTAGCACCTCGTAGACCGTGCTACACGGTTTCTGTATGTATATCGAATCGTGCAAAATACATAGCATTTTGGTGCTTGGCACTGCAATATTTTAAAGTGTATATTTCTTCAATAAAATATCCCTGAAAAGAGGAACATTTAGACGACAGTAAAGTGCTCTTAGTCATGAAATATGTTCACCTGGATATTTTAATAATATGTTGTAGGTATTTCAAACGTTATATAAATTCATGTTTATGTGAAAAGAGCTTTAAAATTTAGATCCTAGCAAAGAAGCCGTTATTGAAGGTATTGTAATAACAATCAATTTATTCAAAGTGTTTGTGTTGTATTAGTACACTTTGTTACTCCATAAACATAAACATTTAAGCTATTTAAACTAGGAGCTCTAATCATTCTGAAGTAAAACTGGGCACAACTGTAGGCATAGGTCAGAAGGTTCTAGGTTACATTATACACTTTTGGGGTACGGAGATATAATGATGTAGAAAATACAGTCAATAAATAACGTTTAGGAAGTTTTTCACCTAAAACTACTTTTAATCATCAAAAACTAGCTTTCCGCCCGCGGCTTCGCCCGCGTGAACTTCAGTTATATCGCGCTTTTTAGATTTCCCTTGAGAATATCAAATTTTTCCGGGATAAAAAGTACCCTATTATTTAATCCGAACTTCTAAGTGTGCGTCTGTAAAATTTCAAAGCAATCGGTTCAGTAGTTACGGCGTGAAAGCGGAACAAACACACTTTCCGATTTATAATATTAGTAAGGATAAAACTTGAGGGTTAAATGTTGAGTACAAATTATGTGTGTTCTTTGCATTTTTTGTGATCATTGTATTCAAATTAGATATAATTTAGAGATATCATCTTTTTTACGAAAAAGTTACCTAGATTTCACATGTTTTATTTCGCTACAATAGCTGCGGTAAGTCCCCGCTATGAGGAGTGGCTGTTCCGGGAGGTTCCTATTCCGAATAAGGCGCGGGGAAACGCCAGGGTGTCACCACTGTCATGGGGATCACACTAAGGACACAGTGGAGTGAACGAAGCACCACCGTGTCCTAGTGGCGGCGATCTCTGGTGCAGGTCATGACCCGGAGCGAGAGTGCATGGCAGGCCGTCATGGAGATGACGGCCTGCCATGCCCTCTCGCTTCTGCAAAGCAATAATCCTTTCTGCGAAGCTGGAATAACGGCGCCCTCACGCTTCTAACAGCCGCAGGATTCGGTAGACAATATAGAACTCGCAGCACCGTAGGCGCGGGCTTAAGGGCTGCGAGCAGTGGGCAGCTCACCGCTCGGTATCTCGGATCGACGGCGCATTGTGTTTCACGCGCGCCTCAAAGAGATGTCAGCACATTGTGACGGGGTCCACGAATACCGATGCCAACCAGGACTGCGGGTTGTTGCAAAGAGATACCGGGGCCCTGGCGCACAGCTGGCAAGTGAAGGAATATTTAGTCAGTACAAGTCTTCGCACGCTTCACACGCCCTTCCACTCCGCCCAGAGCAGGAGAGGTCATTTGATGATTTCCCATCTTCAAAAAAAAGGGCTAATGTGACCATGCATCATCATCATCATCATCAACCTTTCTACTGGCCCACTGCTGGGCACAGATCTCTTCTCATACAGAGAAGGATTGAACCACGCTTGCTCAATGCGGGTTGGCGATTTCAGACATAAAGTCCAGGTTTCCTCAAGATGTTTTCCTTCACCTCGTAATCAATCATTGGTGTTCAAGATTAACTTAGAAAGTACTATCAACGATCGCATCACTGCTTACTATCAGGCGGGATTGCGGTCAAGCACTAGTTTACAATTTATAAAAAAAAATCGAACTCGCACATTCATACTTGAGAGGCTAGTGTTTTATCCACTAGGCCACCACGACGGCCACGACCAATAGTGGCAGACAATGTAGAGTAACAAAAGAAAATCTACTATGAGTGCACACTCAAAGAAAGTTTTATGATCATGTTTACTTTAAGTTTTTCTATCCACTTCGTTTATACTACTTTCATATTATCTCCTACGTTTATGAACGAACACTTTATTGATTGTTTTGAGATTACTGTCGTAACGCGTGTCTATTTTTACGATGCCTGCTGTTAATAAATGTTATAGAGAATATTCCTTTGTATCCCTAAGACTAGATGCTTTTGTGTATCAAAATCATCCAGTCACTTCCCTTCATTGGGTTAGAAGGGAGCCGCGACATATTTTTCGAAACTAAGGGACTTCCTTATTATGAAA
The DNA here is from genome assembly GCA_017933935.1 of Sesamia nonagrioides. Lineage (NCBI taxonomy): Eukaryota > Metazoa > Arthropoda > Insecta > Lepidoptera > Noctuidae > Sesamia > Sesamia nonagrioides. The sequence goes on from JADWQK010001639.1 coordinate 22,109, forward strand.
TAATGTTATTTTATTTTAAAGAATGCTTACAGAATATCAATCCCATGACATAAAGAATACAATATTTGCATATTTCGTTGAATTATGATTTTTTCTTAATCTCTTAGCTACTATGATTTTATATTTCTACATATGTACATTGTACTATATGTATGTAGATATCTAAGAACCATCATCATCAACCTTTTTATCGTCCCACTGCTGGGCACAGACCTCCTCTCATACAGAGAAGTTTTGAGCGTAATCACCACACTTGCTCAATACTCAATCTAGGAATGCTCACCCGTAATACATTTTTTTGTCTTATAAACTAGTGCTTGATAAGCAGAGATGCACTCGTTGATGGTAAAACGCACTAGTTTATTATGAACCTATTTACTCTAGCCTTCAACTCACTTACCTTATAATCATATAATTAGCCGGGAAGACAGCCGCGGACAAATTATTCCAGTCCTATGATGTACGCAGTATAAATGACAAGACGAAAGTAATTGCGTAATTTAATATATTTTCAGAATAATGTGGATGTCAGATGAGGAGATAAATCTGATGAGTTTGTCATGAATTAAATCTATAATTATTAGCAAAAAATGAGGACAAAAGTACCGAAGTATAAGATTACTGTATTTAATTATCATAAGTATCACCCGCTAATATTAGGAATTATTATATTAAACTGGTATTTTGCCAAAATAAAATAGATATTACTTAGAGCAGTAACTCCTTGGCTAATAAAAGATAGACAATAAACTACTCTACGAAAACTTACCTTCGTAAATCACGAAACTAGTCGGACTATAGCGAACGAAATTGCCGCTTGAACGGGTTTCCTTCCATAATTCCCGTTCACTATAAACTTTGTAAACTAGCCTGTTAACAACAGTTTATCTTAGTTTACAAACTACTGTAGAAACTATCGCATTTTTCTTTTAATTAATTTTATATTTTTAATGAGACTAATTAAGGATAGGTCTCTTACTAGTAATGTTGACTGGTTGGAACTTTTTGCACAACTGGACCCTGATTTTTAATTACGTGGCAAAGTTAGGTAGCGAGACAAGTAAAGTCTAAATAATTAATGACGCTATATTTTGTTCTTAGTCAAATTTGGGTAGGAAATGTTTTTTTTTAACAAATATTGTTGGCTTAAATTATAATCTTTAGTATCTAATACGTACGTACATCTAAACAAAGGTAACAAGCTCTTGATCACCAGGGCGCTGAATCTAGATATAGTCGACAATTCAACATCTATCTGGGGTCTAGTATAAGCAACAATGTTTCATGCGATTGGGAAACGAATAGGAATGGCCCATTGGCCATTCCTATTCATCTACGGTCACGCCGAAATTTGTGAAGCTAGCTAGCATAATAATGTTAGCTAGCTTCACAAATTTCTGCGTGACCGCAACATCTCACAGAAGACTAAGATGAAGCTGATGATCTCTCACCTTCTCAGTTTTCAGTTATGGTTCGGAGACGTGGACAATCTAGAAAGCCGATCCAGACCGCATTGATGCTTTCGATATGTGGTTCTGGAGAAAGATGCTTCAAATTCCTTAGACAGCATCCCGCACAAATCAATCAATCCTTCGAGAGCTGGGTGTCAGAATAAGACTCTGCTCTGTCTGCATTCGAAGAATTTTGGAATATTTTGGCCATAGTGCCAGAAAAGACGGAGACAACCTCGAACATCTGATGCTTACTGGGAAGGTGGACGTTCTAGAGGTCGCCGTCCAATAAGGTGGACTGACCAAAACCGTTCATCTCTAGACACCAGCCTGCATGATGCTATACTCGCGGCCAGGGATTTTAACAGATGGCGAACAGTCATAAAGCAGAAGATTATTCCACAGGGACATCACGACCCTAAGTAATGAGGAGAACGACTTGAGGAGGATCTTATACGAGAATTTCATAATGGTAAGTCAGTCGTTAGTAATTCCTTAAAATGACAATGACTTTTGTAAACACTTTAAATTGAATTTTTACTAAGGTTGAAACTATCTCACATAGACTTTGTAGTTTCATATGTCAAATTACATTCAAAATGGATAACGTTCGCTGGCTTCTCCAGGCTTGTATTTGATTTAAATAGCTTTTGCACGGATTTTTAACGATTCTGAGTAAAAGTTTTCACCATTATTATAAGGTATGGCAACTTACATCATCATCAACCTTTCGTCCCACTGCTGGACACAGGCTTCCTCTCATTAAAGATCTCATTGAAGAAATCTTAGAGAAGGGTTCAGCGTAATCTCCAGGCTAGCTCAATTCATATCAATTTACGAATCTTACAAATGAGGCCTAGAAAATAACAAAGGCCTTTAAAATTAATATATTTTGGTTTACCAGCTGCACTCGGCGTACTTTACAAGGCCACGTAGCAACCCTCACTTGTGTCCCCAAATCACAGTTTCATCACTATCTGATTAATAGTTTCAGAAAGCACAGAGGGCAAATATTCAAACATTGAATCTATACTAATATATAAAGCTGAAGAGTTTGTTTGTTTGTTTGTTTGTGCGCGCTAATCTCAGGAACTACTGTTCCGATTTGAGAAATTATTTTTGCGTTGGATAGCCCATTAATCCAGGAAGGCTTTAGGCTATATAACATCACGCTGCGACCAATAGGAGCTGAGCATAACTAAACCACGCGAACGAAGTCGCTGGTGGCCGCTAGTTATCTTATATAGAAGATGAATAAATTTAACAGATGACAATCATCTATCTGACAGAGACGACAAAACTGAAATAAATAAAAATAAATACGGCATTAAGTCAAATTAACTGAGATAAATATACTAAAAAATATATTTGACAAGAATCCAAGTCCTTAACTTCAGCGTACGAAGCCAAAACCAATAAAACCAGACATCCCTATTTCATAAAATTACAAAGGCCCAATTTTATATCGATACAAAAGTAGGTAACACAAGATATTTTATGAAAATCGAAACCATCTATAAGCCATTACATGAAGCAAGGGAAGACAATAAAAATACAGGATTTCATCGTAAAGCTTCCATTTTTATGACACGGTACAAATCACTGCTGACTCATATTGGTGAGTAATAATAAATCCGGATTTTCGTTGAGTACAAAATAATCCTACAAAGAAATAAATTCGTCGAATAAACCTTAGGATAGCCAAACTGTAGCAACAGACCCCCGCAATGCTACAGGTTGGCCCTCAGAACGTCGGTCGTCGGTAGCGACAGACTGGCCCTCAAAATGACGGTCGTCGGTAGCAACGGGCTGGCCTCAGAACGACGGTCATCGGTAGCAACGGGCTGGCCTCAGAACGTCGGTCGTTGGTAGCAAAAGGCTGGCTTCAGAACGTCGGTTGTCGGTAGCAACTGGCTTGCCCTCAAAATATCAGTCATTTGAAGCAACGGTCTGGCCCTCAGAACAAGGGGCGTTGGATAAAGGAAATGTAAGAAGCAGACACGAACGCACACACACACTTACGCAAAAATGCGAGCGCGCGTATACACACATAAATTCATATGTGGAAGAATGTACAAAAACTCTATATTAGGTATCTAGTTTTCTCGAATGTTTTGCAAAATTTTTGCTCTATCGATGCTATTAAATAAAAGTTGCAAAACGCTACTCAAGATTTGAGCAACATTTTTATATTAATGCCTTATCAAAACTTAAGAATCAGCAATTCAATATCAAGAGATTGAAGTTGTTGGTAATAAAACTAAGAATATCAATAACTTTGAAGTAGTCCTTTGAGAAATAAATTATTATATGTAGTTTGAACTGGACTTCGTTTGTAATGAAGCTGGTGCTACGTTCTTACTGCTATTGTTTCGGTGACGACGGTACTAAATAAAAAAATTAATACAAAACAAAGGATTTTTATTGTACTAAAAAACAAAGTGACAAAGAAATGATGGACGTTTTTTATCTCTTTATAAATGACTAGCTGACCTTTGCTACATTTTACCGTGAACTGGTTTTACTTGGGATGAAATTCGCCTACCATACAAAAGTATTGTTACGAATGCACCTTATGTCAATGGCACAAGGTTCAATATTGGGTGACATGCCGCACGTAACTTTTAAGCCCTATATTTTGAAATGCAATGCTAGACCTAGGATGGCCTATCGAATGGTACAGGTTTCATCAATATTGGCAAAAAAGTGTCGACATCGAAATTACTACAAACTCATCTCTTGTGAATTACATGAAGTACCTGCTGAACGTACTCGAAATTAAGCGCTATTTTTATTACATCTGGACAGATCTGGAATATTCGATGTGCTAGCATATCCTAAAAGGCGGTGTGACTCAGCGGATAAGTCAGTCTGCATTTGACTATCGAAGCGAAACAAGCGATCTTTGAGAACATCTACAGCGACAAATGCAACAAGCACTTTAAGGACTACGTGAAGTAACTTCTGTGGTGTTGCTGTGTGTACGTACGGGTACGACACGGACTTCGTGGACATAAGGGAAGACTTCGGTGCAAAATCAGCTACGTTCTACTTGTAATTGCCTACCACGGACTGTACCTTCGTTGCCAATAAACTTCGTAACTCTTAACCAGCATTTTAATACCTCGAGCCCGTAACAGTATTTTCATTATTCGGGTTAATAAATGACACTCACAGATAACAACCTCGTTATTCTATTGGTTAAACAATTTTTAAATTCACAAACTTAATCTTATTACAATAGGGTACATTCTCGCACATACGTTTCCGCGTACCCATACTGGGGTGGACTTTTTGGGATCGATAAATGGAATAACCGAATACTACCACTTTTACTGAGGTGTTAAAAAGTATTTTTCTTTCCAAGTTATGTGTGCTGGTACGCGGTTGTTACGCTTGACTGCCCTCAGATAAAATGCTTATGTAATTGTATCTGCCAGGGCCTTGGATTGTTCGAAAGTAATATCGTGAACCCCGACGTACAGGCCAATGAAAGGACACGGGTAAATTTTTGTCAGTCACATGTTCTGATCCGGACAGCCTCCATGGCGTAGCGGTAGCGAACGCGACCGCTGCGCAAGAAGGCGCGGGTTTTATCCCCGCGCAAATATTTGTATGCATGAATATTGATATTTGCACTGGTCTGGTCGTGCCACGGAAAGCACGTTAAGTCGTTGGCCCCGGTTGCCATACGAACACCTAGTGGCAGTCGTTACGGGTCGTTGGAGCATCCAAAAGCCCAACAATTGGGCTAACTGCAATGCATGGATGTCGCCTTCGGGTTGTGGAGGCCAGACGGCAGTCGCTTCACGGAAAATATCGAAGTTTAGCCAAAATCAGCAGTTAGACTGGTAAAGCGGACCCCACACTCCAAAGCTGAAAAAGCTTCGGATGTGACTGGGATTAACGCTGAGATGATGATGATGATCACGTTCTGCTTCGCCCAAGCTGAAGAGGTCATTAGATCGTGTGACACGGCTACAATCCTGTTTCTTCTCTTTAGCACTAATCCTAACTTCAAACTGCATCCAATAACAGACTGTATTTCGAATCCTCAAACCCCACCATTATTTGAAAACAGAACGTATTTGAAACTTTCATTAACTTGAAAAAAACGTTGTCTGCACGTGCCAGCAAATGACGTCACATAAAAAGTCATCCAAAGCTCTTTTAATTAAGAAAGCTCCGACACACTACCTCTTCCGATCCTCGTTAGCCAATAATTAATTTCCGCCTGGCTTTGATTAATGTACCGGGATTGCAGAGCTTTGAAGATGTTGAAGAGCTACGTAAGAGCAGGTCAAGTTACAATGGTCATCGTATCTTATAAAGAAAGATCAAGGTTTAGGAATGTTACATTTTTAATGACAGTCGACAGCCTCTGTGGCGTAGCGGTAGCGAACGCGGCCGCTGCGCAAGGAGGCGCGGGTTCGATCCCCGCACAGTGCAAATATTTGTATGCATGAATATGAATATTTGCACTGGTCTGGTCATGCCCCGGAAAGCACGTTAAGCCGTTGGTCCCGGTTGCCATACGAACATCTAGTGGCAGTCGTTACGGGTTGTTGGAGCCCTCAAAAAGTCTAACAATTGGTCTAACTGCAATGCTTCGATATCGCCTTCGGGTTGTGGAGGTCAGACGGCAGTCGCTTCACGGAAAATGTCGAAGTTTAGCCAAAATAAGCAGTTAGACTGGTAAAGCGGACCCCAGACTCCACAGCTGAAAAAGCTGAGGATGCCACTAGGATTAACGCTGAGATGATGATGATGATGACATTTTTAATGACAGTGCATACAAAGTTACAGATATAAAAAAGGTTTATGTTGCTTTCTCGGTGGTTGGCCATAATATCGGCTGCCGGCAGAAGTTACCACCCACCAGATAAGGTCTTGCCGCCAAGCGATTCGTCGTGTTCCGGCACGATGTCTGGTGAAGCCGTACGGAGGACGTGTCTGAGCAGTTGTGTTGCGACGTGTGCCAGGTACGATGCGCCAAATGTTGTTCTGTCGCGAGTTTGGTCGTGGAGTCTCCAGATCAATATCCCTCTGGCGCAGCATCGTTGGTCGTGTTGGTCTTGGGTTTAACATTGCATCACCTCGCTCAACTGCCGTTATCCTTCCTATTCCTAAGTTTTTTAAAAGAATAGGCTTAATAAACTAGTGTGCTTTAGCATCAACGATTGCATCACTACTTACCATCAGGCGGGATTGCAGACAAGCACTCGTTTATAATTATTAGAAAAAAAAAGTTTATGTCCTAAATTGTTGTTGCAAGTACATAAACGGATAGCAAGCGCCAAACGCCATAAATTTCGAGAAAAGCTATCAACCGAACCTAATAGATACTACCATCATTTCGTAGTCAAAAAGAAACTCCGTCGTATTTCTGTAACAATAAACCGACTTCTAATGTCAATGAATTGTTATCGTTGTCACACGTAATTAAGTACCGTTACACGAGTATAAAATTTTATGAACTTATTTTATTTCCCGAATTACAGTCCAAATGATTTTTAAAACAAAAGATAGATGTTTAATATCAAAGAAATAGCACGATTCAAATATAACAACGCGATGTAGTAATAATAGAAGTGTAAAATTGTTTCATCCATACTAATATTATAAATGCGAAAGTATCTCTGTCTGTCTGTCTGTCCGGCTTTCACGCCAAAACTGCTGAACCGATTGTAATGAAATTTAGTACACAGATAGTCTAGAGCTTGAGAAAGGACATAGGCTATAAATAACATCCCGCTATGACCAATAGGAGCAGAGCAGTAACAAAAAATGTTGCGAAAACGGGGGTAAACGCGGTCGTACATATTGCTTCCATTATTTTAACAGGCGCTTATTTTATATCAACACGCGGACGGAGTCGCGGGCAACCAACAGCTAGTATTCTATAAGCCATATCCACGGAAAATGAAAATGTGGACAACGTTTGTCAATCACCAGGCTGTATCTCATAAACCGTGATAGTTAGGCTGATTAAATTTTCACAGATGATGTATTTCCGATATAACAACAAATACTAAAAACAGTTTTATGTACTCTCATATCAAAAAATTAAAAATATAAAACTAAAAAGGAGTTTATATTGACGTACTTTACCAATTGTCTAACGAAAGGAAATTAAAAAAATAAATTATAACATTATTTCGCTAACAAAATAATGTTATAATATTTTTTTTTTTCATTACCGTACAGATTACAAACCATAGACAGCACATTTCATTTTTTATTTGTGGCTGCGCGCGCATTGGCGCGTGCGCGGTAATGCAGAGTGCAGAATTTTGGCGGCAAATACGTTTCTTTCTCAACTCTTTCTTTACACAACAACGACTTGCAATGCGCAAGTCGTTGTTGTGTTTCGCAATACAATGTATGAGATTAGATAAAGTAGTATATGAAACTGTACATAATTAGGTAAAGAAAAAAAATAATAATACACACTCGTGCGATACTATTAAAAAAACTCGCTTCGCTCGTTTTTTAAACTCACACTAGTGAATGATATCCCTCATTATGTAACAGTTTCATAAACTACTATTTTACTATATTGTTTTATTTAAGCGGTACCCCGCACTCGGAATTTCTCCTGCATATATGTAATTGGGTTGTATCCTAAAAAATAATTTAATGTCCATCAGATAGATTTATAAAAAATATTGAACACGTATTTTTTATTTCATTCAAATACTTAGGAAGATATGTTGATTTGAAATGTCGCATGACGTCACGCCGTGGTACAAAATATACCAAGGCGTGACGTAATTAGCCCCCACTCCGTAACTTTAATACACTATATCTCAGTCGTTTCTGGTAATTTCGACAAAATAAAAAATATGGGGCTTAATTTTTTTTTTTATTATCTATAAGACGGACTAATTATTTTTTTGATTTTCATACCTTGGATATCTATTGCTTTTGCAGGCAAACAACAAAATATGCGTAAGTGTAAAGTGTAGGAAATCATACAACAGTGGGCTTTTGTTAACCCCACATGGCCATAATGTGCTTATTTTGTTTTTCTGGCTTAAAATATTGGGACACCCTATTAGAAATATCTATTTTTCGTTCTCTCGCTCAGCTTGTTTTTTATTTGAACTGCGCAGTTCAGGTAAAGACTATTCGTTTCATGAAGAAATCACACTGTTTTTCTCCATTGTGCGCTTTCGTAATCGTATTACCTAAATGTATGGAAATACGTGACGTTTTAAGAGGGAGCTCTAGTGGTGCTTTCTCTATACAAAGGTATTCCACTGGTTTTTTCGTGGATAATGCTTTGAGAGCAATTTTTTTTCTTCAATTTTACACCGTGTTTATACGTACCCCTATCATTTGATTTTTTCAGAAACTTAATTAATTAAAGAAATACCATACTTCAAAATCGCGAACAATAACCCATTTTTACCGTAATGTTCAGATGACTATTACACAAACGTGATTAGTTTTTGACAAAAAAGAAAAAATAATAGAAGGATAGGTATACTTTAACTCAAAATTTTGATTAAAAAATAAATGAAATTTGTCGTGTATTGAAAAAGAAAACAGCGAAATACGAAACGTCTTTTAGTCAGGGTTTTTTTAGGTGGAATCAGCCTGAGCTGCAACTGTCCTTTTCGCATTTTACCAGGAGATGTTGGAAGCAGCGTGACGGCAATAGTTTCTTCAAATACCTATTTTCAAAATTCCTCGACACTAGAGTCCGCTCTTAACGTCTTTGTGGAAGGAAACTTAAAAGTATCTCCATATATATTATATGTACATATATTTTACTTTAGTGTGTTATCATGACGCCTTGACGTGGACAGGAACGTTCCCGACAATATAATGTCATTAGGAATTATAAAATTTTAAAGTTTTTTAAATGGTCGAAAAATCTTTACCATTATAACGACAGCATAATTAAACCGGGAGGCAATTACGTAACAGATTATCAATCGCAATCGGTTTCAATTTGACAGGTTAACAACATTCAATCCGTTATCTAAGGGTTGTGAAAACAAATTTTTCGAACTTATGAAGCAATATTTTAGAAATTTGCTTCATATTGATGCCGATTCTGATCTGTTTCTGTTTCTTAGGTGATTAGGCGGTTTAGTTGAAAAGTAGGTTAGCTAAGCAGCCCCCTAATCGGCGAACACATTTTTGTTAAATGATTGCGACTAGTTGGGATCGTTTGGACCGAAAGGACCAATAGGCGGTCCGAACGCTTTTTTGTGTGCCGCTGCCGTGAGGCCCACTTTCTTGTTAAGTCCTTACATCGGACATTATCACTCATGACTTTTTAATTGCTTTTTTTTTTGTGTATTTACCTCATGTCATCATCATCATCTACATTTCAGCCAAAAGACGTCCAATGCTAGACATAAGCCTCCCCAAGGATCTCTACGACGATCGGTCCTGCGCCTCCCGTATCTGGTGTATTGTATGTATTTTGTAACTTCTTTCTTTGAAGAAGAATTTAGGGCTTAACACAGAACAACATTAACAACAACATTTAGTTTCTTATTATACAAACAACTACAAACTATCGTATTTCATTCCTAAAATATCTGCCCCAGTATGCGGTCAGATAATATAACCTAGAATGGAAGATATGTCGGAAACGTAATATTACAAAGACTAACGTTTGTTAGACGCATTGCTTTGTACTCAAGCCCACAGTCCAGAAGTTATTACGCAGTTAAATGAGTTTCCACCAACCTTCCACCGACCATTCAACAACTATTACATGCATCTGTAACAACATATACGATTTCTACACAGATAAGTTTGGGACTTTGTACTGAGGTGTGTTTTAACGCTCAAAGTTAACACAGTCGATCACCAAGATTTGGAATTAAAAAAAAATAAAAAGTCACTGGTCAGTAACGAAATTCATTGTATGGCTACAACGATGTAATGAATTTAAGAGCAACGAGTCCAATTATATTAGTATAAGTCTTAACCCAAGCACCCTTACTACAAAATATGGATTTTATTTAGATGTTTTAACCATCTAAATGGTTATTGAACTATGCACCTAACCATGATAGAAATGCAGTTCTTTATACAAAAATGACAGCTTCGTTCGGTACTAGGATGTCACTTTTTTTTAAGACCATAACCTCAATAAACCAAGAGGGACAAAGCCAAGAAGAAAAAAAAACCTCAATAAAATTCTAAATACAAATACTGACACTAAAGTTAGATCTTGTTTTCTACTAAGGGGAAATTGTGTGTTGTAAAGTAAGTATATAATTATGTACTTAATAAATGTAGGCAGCAGGATCAATACTGGCAAATACTAGTTGTGATTTTTCAATTACATCCTTGACTGTGGGCAGACAGCTATTGGTATCATTTTACTGACTGGCTAAGTAGGTATAACCTGTTATTGTACGGACGACAGCAGGTCAAGCTACCCGCAACTGTCAAATATTCCCAATCAACCCTGAGCCTTAATGCTTTAAAGATTAAGTAGAAAATCTAATGAAGAAATCTGACAGATTGTAGTAGCTTGATGTGCTGCCGTCTGTAGATTGTAGATTATTGTAAAGTGAAATTAAAAAAGCCATGACTGCCAACAGACTGGATTACCTTTATATCCAGCAATGCTGCGGCAGACATATTGCTGCCTTATGAAGTTGTGTTTGTTATTTTTATTTTGGTATTTCAGTTTACAATTTTCTGTTTTTATTTTATGTCTTGTGTCTTGTCTCCTATGGATATTTTTCCGAAATAAATGATTTGATTTGATTAGGGACAGTAACAGCTGAAGCAAGTTTTTATATCAAGCAAATCTGAAAGCACTCGTTTTTCCTGTTCCGTTTCACGTATGTTCGTCATTGAAATTCTACAAAATTCTTACAACACCCAGATTCAGTATAAACCCGGTATTAGGAACGCACCTCACGCACGGAATTGAGAACAGTTATATTAAATGTTCGAGCAAATTCCCAGCACTGTGAATCGTTATTCATGTTAGCTACTCGTTTTAACTTCCACGAACGTCGAACGTAAATCGCATTGTTTTTAGTGTTGTTCTATAGTTTTAACGAATTTCCTATTGTTGATAATTATTGTTATAACTGAGTAAACATTTACATTTACAGTAAGGATCAAAAGTGCATTGCCTCTTTTGAACTTTATTGCACTGACAGTAAGTGGCAAAAGTGGTACTCCACTTTTGACCGTTACTGTATAATATGTAAAAAAAATCCCGTCTGACCCATAAGGATAATAAAGGTTAGGTAAACACATGACCTAATAAAATATAAAATTTTACATAATCATCACAGTAACAAAACTAATGAATTTTGAAATATTATTTTTTTCCGCGAATTAATTCCAACTTCACCAAAATTTGGTATTTAAAAAAAAGTGACAACACGGTTTTCGACGATATTATTATGAGCGATGCAACCACGTGCCGCGTGCTATGTCGCCCGCGCATGTATTACCTACCGCACATGTATTAAGTTACCCCAATTTGCGAAATAGTATTAATTTTTTAGGGGTTTTTTTTTAAGTTTGGCCCGGCTTTGTAGGCATTAGTACAATCAGTTATCGATACCTAAGAATACCTTCACGGATCGGACAGGGTTTTCTTTACATATTGTATAATTATAGGCTGCAAGGAGAAGGCACAACAGGCTATGTGTTAATAAGATTATCCATTAATAAGATTATGATGCTCCGCATCGTACACAAGACATGACTGGTATCAGAGATGTTATTAATCAAGTGCCCGCCAGACACAATACTTGCACAACTCTACACTCTATTCTACATACCTCTAATTTTTTTTTATAAATATTAGTAGTAAAAATTGGTTCTTGAGCGCAACCCCGCCTGATGGTAAGCAGTGATGCAATCGTTGATGGTAAAGCGCACTAGTTTATTAAGAGCCTATTCACTCTAGAATTGAAGGCACTTAAATTGTAATTCGACGGAAACACCACCGCGGGCAAAATGTTTTGGTCCCTCGATGTACGCGGTATAAAAGAGGAGGCGAAACGCTGCGTTAGGATCGTAGTGGTGTTAATTGATTGCTCCTTTAAAAACTTATTGGACTCCTAAAGATATTAGTTTTTTTTTTTTGTAATATCTGCCTTATTTTTCGTATTCTCCATTATTCGCGAAGTTAGCTTATCCGTCACCAACTTGGGCGATCCTAGATGGTCGTAATAGCTACGGTAGCGCACGCCAACCTAATGGATAATGTTGGATTACAAATGTGTGAAACAAATGGGCACAAGCCGAATAAGCGAGGCAAATATTACCGTAGAGACAGGCGTCGAACGCTACAGCTAAATTGGTCGCAGTAATTAGTTATTTGGAGTTTCTTGGGAGCATAAAATGGATGACGAGGGACATCTTCTTCTTCTTCTTTTTTCAAGGTGAGATTCCACCTCAACTCTTGATCAATGGCCTCTGTGGAATAGATACCACAATTTTGCCAATAACACGTGTAACAAATTATAGAAATTATTTGAAAATTTTATTTCACAATAATGGCGGATATCGCCAATAACAGTTGAAAAAGACGGCCGCGTGAACTGTCTATGAGGGAGAAAGATTTGAGGCAAAGACATGATGTGGCCACTATGCTGCGATATTTCAATGTTCGTTATGAATTATTTACTGAATGCACTTTTGACTACATAAATCACGCGCTTTTATTTAGTAAACGACACTATTAATAGTTTTAAAAGTCCAATGAAAAATGCGCGTGACACTCATCTTAGCTTCGCCGTCAAAACTCCCGACAAGGGACATCAAGGAGTATTATTTGATGTACGGATGACAGCAGATCAAGCTACACAAAACTTTCAAATATACAAAAAAATACAAAAAAATACAAAAAAATCAATAATTCATACAATGGCACCGATTCCCTTGTCTCTTGTTCTCAAACTTTAACTAAGGTCTATCGCTTTCTTTCCATTTCGTTAAGAAAAGGATAGAAGATAACATTTTAGTTTAATCCTGTCAAATTAAGATATTTCATAGACAGTTTAGACGCGACCACTAATTTGTCCGTCACACGTTCTGATCCGGACAGCCTTCGTAGCGTAACGGTAGCGGACGCGGCCGCTGCGCAAGGTGGCGCGGGTTCGATCCCCGCACAGTGCAAGTATTTGTATGCATGAATATGAATATTTGCACTGGTCTGGTCGTGCCTCGGAAAGCACTTTAAGCCGTTGGTCCCGGTTGCCATACGAACATCTAGTGGCAGTCGTTGCGGGTTGTTGGAGCCCTCAAAAAAAAAGTCCAACAATTGGTGTAACTGTAATGCTTCGATGTCGCCTTCGGGTTGTGGAGGTCAGATGGCAGTCGCTTATCGGAAAATGTCGAAGTTTAGCTATATCAGCAGTTCGACTGGTAAAGCGGACCCCAGACTCCAAAGCTGAAAAGGCTTCGGATGCGACTGGGATTTACGCTGGGATGATGATGAGTTTAGACGCGATTATAAACATGGCGACCAAAAATCCATCAATTTACGTCAAGCGCGCACTAATTTGACAGGTCTAAACATACATTAATGATATTCTGTCCTTTTAATAATATTATAAATGTGAAAGTAACTCTGTCTGTCTGTCTGTCTGTCGGTCTGTATGTCTGTCTGTCTGTCTGTCTGTCTGTCTGTCTGTCTGTCTGTCTGTCTGTTACGCTTTCCCGCTTAAACCTCTCAACCAATTTTGATGAAATTTGGCACACACAATCTTTAGACCCTGAGAAAGAACATAGGCTACCTTTAATCCCGGAAAAATATGATGTTCCCGACGGAAATCTAAAAAGCGCGATATAACCGAACTCCACGCGGGGGAAGCCGCGGGCGGAAAGCTAGTGAAATATAAAGAAAAAGATGCACTGAACTTAAATTTAGTTTAGTTTGTGAACAACGGAATCAGAGCCAATAGCAACTAGTTCTTTGGTGATAAAGTCAAAAATCTAAAAGATTGTAGTAGCTTGATGTGTACGATTAATTACATGGAAATAACTGGCTAAGCAATAATGAATGGGCAAACTTAACTAATCAATCCAAGATCTCAAAAAACTTTTTCAAATGGCTTTCTAGAGCCATGTGTCTTTTTGGAGTCGGTTTCTATTTTTTGTAAAAAGTTTTGATTTCATGCTTTTCAGTGTCTTAGTCGATAATCGTGATTTATGTAGTAAAAAGTGCATTAAGTGCATTATTCATAAAGAACAGTGAAATATTGTAGCATAGTGGCCACATCATGGCTTTGCACCAAAACTTCCTCCGTGTTCGGTTCGCGCGGGCGTCTTTTTCGACATGAATAATTCATTACGTGACATTGGCTAAATGCACAAACCGTGCAAAGCCATAAGAGAAAGAAAGAAGAACTTTTGAAGATTTTTATTTTACTTGAAATTGGCACAAAGTCATAACTAGTGCCACACTACAAAAAAAAAACCATAACCCATGTTAGAAGAAGTTCTCATCAATACGAAAAAATCTGTATCTCAAAAACTACTGAACCGATTATGATAAAACTTATAGTATTCCCTAAGTTGCACTCAGCTTGATAAAATCTTATTTAATTGATAGACAACAGCAAGTTCAGATAAATGGTGTCAATTCTCCGGGTTTGAAAGTCAAAATGGGTGTACCGCAAGGCTCAATTTTGGGTCCTTTCCTCTTTTTGGCATACATAAATGATCTACCGCATCTATTAAAAAACAACCACATATTGTATTGTTTGCTGATGATACTTCGTTAATTTTTAAAATCAATAGACGTTGCTCAAACCTTGAGGACGTAAACAATGCTTTACAGCAAGTCCAAAATTGCTTTACCGCTAATAATTTAGTACTAAATGAAAAAAAGACAAAGTGTATAAGATTTGCGTTACCAAATGTTAAAAGTACTTACTCCGATATTGTATTGAACAAGGAGAAACTCGAATTCGTCGAAAACACGGTTTTCCTGGGGATCACGCTTGCTACAATGGGGTCCTCATTTAATATCTCTGGCAGGACGGCTTAGTTCAGCAGCATACGCTGTCAGAAAAATCCGTCAATTTACTGATGTAGATACTGCGAGACTAGTCTATTTTAGCTACTTTCATAGTATCATGTCAAACGGTATTTTGCTTTGGGGACGGGCTGCAGACATAGAGTCTATTTTTATTCTGCAGAAAAGAGCTATCAGAGCCATATACAATCTCCGCAGACGCGATTCTCTTAGGGAACTATTTAAAAAAATAAACATCCTTACGGTCCCTTGTCAATACATTTATGAAAAAATTATGTATGTTCGGAAAAATATTGATCTTTTTAAGAAGATAAGTGACAGGCACAATTTTAATACTAGGAATAGAAACAATTTAGATCAACCTCGGTTCAGACTGGCTAAAGTAAATAGTTCGTTTATGGGGTACTGTGTAAAATTTTATAATAAAGTACCGCTAGAGATTCAACAACTCAATGAGTCCAAATTTAAAACATGCATTAAACGCACGCTGTGTAAGCAAGCATATTTTTTTTTTTTTTACATATTGTAAACCAGCGCTTGACCGCAATCCTGCCTGATGGTAAGCAGTGACGCAATCGTTGATGGTAAAGCGCACTAGAAACTGGAAGATTATATCTATACTAATATATAAAGCTGAAGAGTTTGTTTGTTTGTTCGCGCTAATCTCGGGAACTACTGGTCCGATTTGAAAAATTATTTTTACGTTGGATAGCCCATTAATCCAGGAAGGCTTTAGGCTATATAACATCACGCTGCGACCAATAGGAGCGGAGCATAACTACGCCGCCGTTACGACCGCTAGTTAAAATAAAATATAATACGGCACTTAATTTTTTTTATTATCAATAAGTCGGACTAATTATTTTTCTGATTTTCATACCTTGGACACACCCTTCTTGTCTAGCATTAGTTGGAATAACAGCTCATTCCACACTTACTGAAATGATTACAGAATCGCGCTGCAGTTATAAACTACTCCTCGGTGGCTTTTTTTACTCGGTGGTAGGCCATAACATCGGCGGCTGGCAGAAGTTACCATTACCACCCACCAGACAAAGTCTTGCCGCCAAGCGATTCGTCGTGTACCGGCATGATGTCTGATAAAGCCGTACAGCGGACAGGTCTGAGCAGTTATGTTACGATGTATGCCTGATACGATCGTGAAGGGACTCCAGATCAATCTCCCTCAGGGTTTATCATTGTATCACCTCGCTTAACTGCCGTCTCCTTCCTATTCACTCTGTTTTTTAGTGAATAGGCTCTTTATAAACTAGTGCGGTTTACCATCAACGATTGCAACAATGCTTACCATCAGGCGGGATTTCGATCAAGCACTAGGTTATAATTATAAAAAATAGTTATAAACTAGCACGATAGTATAGTTTGCATTCCAAATTGCACAGATTTTTACCCGACTACGGCAAAGCAAAAGGAGGGTTATGATTTTGGCAGGCTATGTATGTATGTATGTATGTATGTATGTATGTATGTTCATCTGTTCCCTCGTAACTTCTAAACTACTTATCAAAATTCGACAAATGACATATCATTAGAAGCGTCTTAATTGTCCGCTGGTTATAGGCTATATGGAGCTTCACAAAATCTAATGTGGCGCCCTCTAGCGGACAAAACATACAGAGTAAAAAAATAAAGTTAAGATAAATATGCCGTGTTTGGTATCATTTGAAAGCGCTTTACTTGTACATTTTGAATATATATATATATTACTAGCATTTGCTTGTGACTTTAGCTGTATTCATGGGCTGATTGCATATAATTCACATCTTTTCGTTCATAGCTTCTTTACTACTTATCAGAATAAGACCATTGCAGTACCATTAGAAGGGCCTTGATATTCTGTTGGTTATCTATACTAATATATAAAGCTGAAGAGTTTGTTTGTTTGTGCGCGCTAATCTCAGGAACTACTGGTCCGATATGAAAATTTATTTGCGTTGGATAGTCCATTAATCCAGGAAGGCTTTAGGCTATATAACATCACGCTGCGACCAATAGGAGCGGAGCATAATTAATTCCACGCGAACGAAGTCGCTGGCGGCTGCTAGTGAGCTATAAAGCTTGTCACCAAATTTAGTATTGCGCCCTCTAGCGGACAAAAAGTAGTATTTGGTATCACTTGAAAGAGCTTCATGAGTACTTTATACTTGTACATAATCCCGAGTAATGCTTCGTAGAAATTTGAATGTAAACCAGGATTTGGTAAACGGAGCGATGGGAGTGGTGAAGACCTTCGAATGACCTGCTCTTCTGCGCGATCAGTTGGAACAGGGAGAACAGCCTAGCGCTGTTCTCATACAATTTGACGACGCATCCATAAAAGCAGATATTAACGGACTTATCAGAATCGAGCCTTGCCTCACTGAATTTGACGGCTTCTGGGAAAATTCAGCGTAAAATGCCCCCGCTGATTCTTTCTTGGGGTTGTACTGTACATAAATTACAAGGTTGTACTCTAGATAAAGCAGTTATCGATCTAGGAAAGTTGTCGTTTGCTAAAGGACAGGCCTATGTCGCTCTCAGTAGAGTCAAAACCATAGAGTGATTGTTTATAACTGCCTTGGATCATAATAAATTACTTAAAAATCCACATGACAGTCGATCTTTACCAGAATTACATAGATTAAGAAATCTTCCCAGGTCCTCTCAATATATGAAACATCCAATTTATTTATACTTACTAACGACCTCATCCACTAATTCATGACCCATTCGCTCCCATCGACGCAAATGTGCGTCGCTACTACGAAATACTGGGAGCTTCATACGGGGAAACCATTGCTATACGCGCTACGATCCACGTGCTACGAAATAGTAAAATAGGATATCTCCATATATTACTATGCGCCGATACATAAGTCAAAAGAGATGTCGTATGTTAACTACCTAGTTTTTAGTTCGTCATTTTAACTTTTGTTAATATCACAGTATAAAATACATACAACGACATCGTCTAGACAGTAACGCATCGGCCAGGGTTGTCACAAATAAACAATATTTATGAAATTATTGCAGATCAACATCGATAGCTGTATTATATTTAATTAATTTGCCATTTTTACTACGGGAACAACTCGAGACAGATTTAAGTTATTCAGATGGCATATTCGTAACCAGCACCCCAATCCACCTCGGAATACAACCCATATCACTCACCCATCACTCACCCATATGACCCATATCATATTAATATACATTTAAATTGGCGTCCGCCATCTTGGATTTCAAAAAGGGGCTTTTTCGTAACAAGCACCCCAATTATACTCAAAATTGACACTCATATCAAATTATAAAAAAAATGACGTCCGCCATTTTGGATGTCAAAAAGGATGACTTTTTCGTGACAAGTACCCCAATTATACTCAAAATTGACACTCATATCAAATTATAAAACAAACAAATAAAAAAACGAACACGTGTTAGTCCTTAATGATAGATACCGAGCTACGAACATCGTTTTGTTTGCAGCTCGGGTGCCGCTTACCCGCGTCTCGTCCCTCACACCCTGCACGATTGCTCTGTCTAGACGTCTTCGTCGGACGACTGTATGATTTTTAGACTGTGTTAATATTATGCGCCACAAATACACTTTAACACCAAAATAGTACAAATAATAAAAAGTAAAAAGACTAAAACCCAACTACGACAAAAAACGACGCTGAAAAAGTATAAAACAAGATATTCAGAATACTGAACGGAACAAAGTTGCTAATGTAGTTGCAAGTAAATGGACAAAGTAGACTCTACCAAGATGCCTTCGTTGTAAATTGACAATAATGTCATACAATACTATTCTGAAGTATGCAATATTCACCAAGTAGAGATAAATTTTCATGTTTTTAAAGGCGTAGTCACACGTTCTCAAGGTGCTACGGTAGGTAGGTATATGTAACGTGTGACTACGTCTTTCCAAAAACAACGAAGGCATCTTGGTAGAGTCTACTTTGTCCATTTACTTGCAACTACATTAGCAACTTTGTTCCGTTCAGTATTCTGAAAATCTTGTTTTATACTTTTTCAGCGTCGTTTTTTGTCGTAGTTGGGTTTTAGTTTTTTTACTTTTTATTATTGTGTTAAATAATAACAGAAACTTTAGGAAGTTGATAAGTTTACTTTGTTAAATTACTGCTGCTGCAGTGCAATTTCATAAATGGATCTCATTCATTCATTCAATTTCAAACCAAAACTTGGCATACTGTGAGACTTTTTCGTTACAACAACGTATTTTGCTGCACAAAAAGTTTGCGCTCTAATTGGATAACACAGGCCCGTATTCCAGAAGCTCACTCAAAACTCAAGCATTGCTTTTAAACTCGTTTCAAGCCATTTGATTGGTTGAAACTAGTTATAAGTAATGTTTAAACAGAGATCAATGCTTGAGTTTCCTTCTGGAATACGGACCTTAGTATGCGTATTAGTTTGAAGCATATTGCTAATCCATAACTCCATATGTTAGAAAGATGTGTCTACTCGACAACGTACATAACGCAGTGAACATTGTGGAACTGTCAAAATGAAACCCATTTATAAATCTGCTCGTAAATTATACATACTGTTTAGTATATTGACACACAAAATGTCACCATAAATTCAGTACATGATTCTAGACGGCGTAGTAAAAATGCAAATGTACATACAGTAAAGTTACACAATGGAAACCAAATACCAACTTATCATAAAATTAGTCTGAGTGAAAAATCTTTGCTATTTCACTTACGCCATTTCTTCTTAAAGCATAAATTATGTAACCGTGCTACCTGCGACCCATAAAATTAAGATATGAATATGCATACCTACAGTAGGGAATCTCAAAGTTCCTTATTGAATTAAAGAAGACGTGCACTTTTACGTCCAAGAACTAGTTAGCATAACTCTTGAGAAACTACTGAGTTGTTTCATAGTTTTAATTCAGGAAAAAACCGGCCAAGTTGCGAGTCGGATACGCACACAAAGGTTTCCGTACAATATTTAACACTACTTTTTTTAAGTAGGAACTGAAGAGCGTGTCAGAATTTTGCTGACTAAACCCACCCGTGATCCTTCACCTCCCTGTGCATCAGAGGCCACGAATATCTCTTTCGAACAACCCGCAGCCCTGCGCTCTAATTACGTAACACACTATTACAATCAATTGCACTCATTATGAAATATATTGTTTAAGAAACAGGGAGTAATGTTCACTCATTCTCCATAGAAAAGGGAGAATCCTCCGATCAGACGGGTGTTATGTCTGGCGGGCACTTGCCCATTGCATGAAATTGAGAAGTTATATGTATGCTAATTGTACGGCAAACTCTGATTGCGAGATGTAGAAGTCGTGTGACGTCACTATGACGCGTTGTTCCATGTGGCGTTTGTAGGTACCGCTACCTACATTGCTAATCCATTGCTGCATATGTTCGAAAAATGTATCTGATCAACAACATAAACTACGCAATGAATTTTGTTGAACTGTCAACGCAATTACCCTGCTGGCCGAGGTCTTTTCATCATCATCATCAGCCTGTAGTAGTCCACTGCTGGACAAGCCTCTCTAATATCACGTCATTCAACTTGATTCTTGGCAACTCTCATCCAGTTACAGAGGGTATTTATTATTAGGTATTAGTTTGTTCAAAGGGCAATGGAGAGGGCTATGCTAGGGGTTTCACGGCGCGATCGAAGCAGTAATGGAGAATACCGGGAGTAACCGACATAACCCGAAGAATTGCAACATTAAAGTGGCAGTGGGCCGGGCACATTGCCCCTAGGACCGACGCTCGATGAGGCGGACGGGTTCTCGAGTGGCGACCACGTACCGGAAGACGCAGCTTGGGTAGGCCCCCGACAAGGTGGACCGATGACCTAGTGAAGGTCGCGGGAAACCGCTGGATGCGTGAGGCGCAGGACCGGTCGTCGTGGAGATCCTTGGGGGATGTCTATGTCCAGCAGTGGACGTCTTTCGGCTGAAATGATGATGATGATGAAGAGGTATTTGTTGTTATCGCAGCAATAGAAATACACATTCTGTAAAAATATCCACTGTCTTATTAGGCATTTCTGAGCACAGCCACATTTGGGCTGGTGCTGCAAAATGCCACCTGGCTACTTTGGATTCAGTAGAGAGGCGTGCGAAGAGGCTAATTGTCGACCCAGACTTAGCTCAAAATGGCCTCCAAAGCCACATGCGAAGAGTAGCCAGCCTGTCGGTGTTATAAAGGATGATAGAGAGTGTGCGAGGAGCGAATTGCATGATCTGAACGAAGCATTTCGCCTCGTCTTTTATACCGCGTACATCGAGGGACTGGAACAATTTGCCAGTGACGGTGTATCTGTCGGACTACAATTTAAGTGTCTTTAAGGCTAGAGTGAATAGGCTTTTAATTAAAAAGCGCGCTTTACCATCAACGATTGCATCACTGCTTACAATCCGGTGGGATTGCGGTCAAGCGCTTTTTTATAATTTATAAAAAAAGAAAGGTGTTGAGATACAGACCGCTGATAGACAGACAAATTGAGGGTAGGCTTAGAAAAACCCTATTTCTAAGCGCCTGCTGTAAGTCCCTCTTTTATCTCCATTCGTCAATGACATCTTTTGGGTACCTGAATACTAAGATACTACAGCACAGCAAAGCATAGTCATCCAAGTCCGTGGGGTAATTAGGTAACAACCCTTTCAGTAGCAATGGGTTTCATATTGACAGTTCAACGATATTCTATGCGTGTTTTACCTTGTTTAGCAGACACTTTTTCCGAACATATAGAGCAATGAATTGGTATATGGATATGTTTCAAAATGATTCCAATTATATAAAACGGTAGGATATTTTATGTAGTTCCTATCACCAGTAGTTATTCAACATCATTATCATGTGTTGAAGTTGTGATGGAGTAATTGCGTATTACACTCATCATCATCTCAACGTTAATCCCAGCCGCATCCGAAGCTTTTCAGTTTTTGAGCCTGGGGTCCGCTTTATCAATCTTACTGCTGATTTTGGCTAAACTTCGATATTTTCCGTGAAGCGACTGCGGTCTGACCTCCACAACCCGAAGGCGATATCGAAGCATTGCAGTTAGACCAATTGTTGGACTTTTGAGGGCTTCAACAACCCGTAACGACTGCCACTAGATGTTCGTATGGCAACCGGGACCAACGGCTTAACGTGCTTTCCGAGGCACGACCAGACCAGCGCAAATATTCATATTCATGCATACAAATATTTGCACTGTGCGGGGATCGAACCCGCGACTCCTTGCGCAACGGCTGCGTTCGCTACCGCTACGCCACGGAGGCTGTCAATAATTGCGTATTACACTATCACTACCAATTGTAATCATTTTGAAGTATATTGCTAGTCCATTGATTCATAAGTTGGAAAAAATTGTTTTCCCAACAACGTAAACTACGCAATGAATGTTGTTGAACTGTCAAACAGAACCCATTGCTACTGACAGTTAGTTACACCATTACTGCCGTCATAAGGAAAAAAGACGCATCTAACATTTTTTTTTTATGCGAAATATAATAATATTGGTGTATGCCATTCTTTTTACTGATTTAGAATATGCATGTACCTCAATTTGGGAAAAAAAAATGTTAGATGCGTCTTTTTTCCTTATGACTGCAGATTACCCTGCTCTATAATAGTTTAGTCGGTTAACTAAATCGCGTAATGTTTTTTTAGTACCCACGGTAAACACAACAGAACAGGTAATATTCCATGGTAAACACACAAACTCACCAAACCGAAACCGATTGTATATAGCACTGAATTAACAACATACCACTGTTCCCTACGTAAATTCTGTCCCGGCTTTCGAACGCTGGAAATTGTGTAAATTTGGTCGACAGTTTTAGTTAGCATACCGCTGTGAAAGCCCTTCTTAATGTGAATACCTCAATTTAATTTAAAATGAAGCAATTCTGTACGTACCGCAAGCCTCAAAACTATGTGAGTTTATAATTAGCCTGCAGTGTAATTGCATAACAGAGCATCAGTAGCAATAGGTTTTAGTTTGACAGTTCAACAACATTCATTGCGTTATAGAACAGACGCATTTTTAGGCCAGATGGTGCAATCGTCATCATCATCATCAACCTTTATCGTCCCACTGCTGGGCACAGGTCTCCTCTTATACAGAGAAGGATTGAGCGTAATCACCACGCTTGCTCAATGCGGTTTGGCGATTTCAGACTTATAATATAGTCCAGGTTTCTTCAAGATGTTTTTCTTCACCTTCAGTCACTGGTGTCCAAGACATGCTTAGAGAGTACATATAACTTTAGAAAAGTTACATTGGTACTTGCCTGACCTGGAATCGAATCCGCACACTCATACTTGAGAGGCTGGTGTTTTAACTACTAGGCCACCACGACATTGGATTAAAAATATGCTTTAAAATGTTTTTAAGTATTTTACGCGACTAAGGAGCTGTATCCTAATTGCGTAACACACTATTACTTCGCAAGACACCGCCTTAACATTGAAGCTACCTTAGACACGAACATAACAGCTGTAAGCGTCAAAGACATAATGATGAGCAAAAATGCGAAAATATTCCTCGATTATTGCCAATATGTAGCAAAAATAGTAATAGATCGTAATAAAACCGCATAAGAAAAAATGCTATCATAATATAGTGTGTTATATTATAGACTAGCATTATGTGAGAATAGCTTCATAATATCATGCAACTTGTGTACATAGAAATAAGTTTAGAATTATCAAATGTAACTAGTAAGTAAACGCTGTATCAAAATAATATATTTTTTCGTGTCTATAAATTTTAGTAGAAAATAAGAAATAGTAAGTAAATAAAATTTATATAAAATTTGTAAAATAGATGTAAGGATAGAATAAGTCGGTAGGTAGGAAAAGAAAAACTTTATTAAAAAACTGTTGTCCCATTTACTGTGTACACCCTAAAACTTATAAATAATAAAAAAATAAATAAAAAAAAAACTAAGTAGATAGATATCATAGATGGGAATCCCACCCAGTATAGACGCGAATGAGGAGGATAAGAGAAAGATTAAGTATGAGGCATGAAAGTACGAGAGACATAAACGCGAGAACTTGAATGATAGTGAAGCTTAGTACAGGCTCAGATTATGTTGGAGGTAGCAGTATTTAAAAAAAAATAAGACCGCACTATTACTATCAGTTGGAATCATTTTGAAGCTTATTGCTAATCCATTCCTCCATATTGTTACGGGCTAGGGGTACTAAAACGCCGGTTAAGGGTTACGAAGTTTATTAGCAACGAAGGTACAGTCGATTGTAGGCAATGACAAGTAGAATGTCGCTGACGTTGCACTGAAGTCTTCTCTTACGTCCACGAAGTCCGTGTCGTAAACACACAATAACACTATTAGATGTTACTTTACGTAGTACTCAGAGTTCTCGTTACAGTTGTCGCAGTAGGTCTTCTTTAAGATCGCTTCTTAACTGTCGCTGTTTTCGTATCGCTAGTCGAGTGTAGACTGACTCTGGGCCGGCGTCGCGGCGGTATATATAGCCCAGCTGATCGAACATTCCAGATTCCTCTAGACGTAATAATAATAGCACATAACTTCGAGGTCACTCGGAAGTACCTACGGTAATTCCCGGAAACGGGTTTCTAGAAATTTCGATGTCGACACTTTGTTGACAAAACTGTTGAGACATGTACCATTCGATAGGCCGTCCTAAGTCTAGTAATGCGTTTTTATATTGTGCTTAGAAAATGTCTAGATCTGGGGAAATAGGACCTAAAAGTGACACACTGCATGTCACGCGATATTGAACCTTATGCCATCGACATAAGGTCCATTCGTAACATTGCCCCCTTCTTAGTCATGCTCGTCCCGAGCATGATTTGATCCATAATAGCGAGCTAGGCGGTCTAAATGTACGATTTTCAGCTTCCCTCTAGATCCTTTCTTAATCCGGTAGGTGACATCGTTTATTCTGGTTACTATCGTGTACGGACCCTCCCATTTGGCTTGGAACTTTGGACTCTTTCCTTTTCTTCTAATGGGATTATGTAACCATACCAAAGTTCCCTCTTCGAATCCGGGCACGTTAGCTTTGCGGTCGTATCGGATCTTCATTTTCTCACTGGTTTTCAGACCATTCTCTCTCACTAGCTCATGTATTCCATCTAATTTACGCCGCAGGTCGGCCACATAGTCGACGGCTAGATAGGAGTATCGGGAGGTGTTCCGGTTAGTGCATCTATGGGTAGTCTAATTTCTCGGCCGAAGTTGACTTTCGCCGGTGTGCAGTTTGTGCTATCATGTGTTGCAGAGCGGTATGACATTAAGAAGAGTGGAATGTATTGGTCCCAATCCCTTTGATGTTCTTCCACTACTTTGGCCAAATGATTCTCCAACGTCTGATTGAATCTTTCGACCATTCCATCTGACTGTGGGTGATATGGTGTTGTACGAGTCTTGTGTATCCCGAGCAGTTGGCAAACCTCTTGAAATAGTGAAGACTCGAAGTTTCTACCCTGGTCAGAGTGTAACTCCAAAGGGATGCCAAATCGACAGAACACCTCGTGAACTAGCTTTTTGGCGACTGTATGAGCTTCTTGGTTGGGTACTGCAAAAGCTTCTGGCCATTTGCTGAAATAGTCTTGCATGACGATGATATACCTATTCCCTTCTTCAGTAACAGGGAATGGCCCAGCTATATCGACAGCAACTCTTTCCCATGGTGCACCAACATTGTACACTTTCAGCCGACCTCTGGCTCTCGTTTGCGGTCCCTTTACTGAGGAGCAAGCTACACATTTTCTACACCAGTCCTCAACGTCTTCGCGGCAATGCACCCAATAGAATCTTTTTCTCACCTTCTCCAGGGTTTTCTTTACCCCTAGATGTCCTCCGGATACTCCGTCGTGCACCTGTCTAGCACTGACGCGACTTTATCGCAGGGGACAACTATCTGTAAGGTGACCTCCTGTCCACTGGGTGATTCCCATTTCCTCTTGAGAACTCCATTATCAATTATCAGGCTATCCCATTGAGCCCAGTAACTTTTCGCTATTGGGCTAAGCGCTGATATTTCACTCCAAGTGGGCCTTTGGCCACGTTTCTTCCATTCGATTACTGCCTTCAGGTAACTGTCTTCCTTTTGTGCGTCTTTCAATGATTGATTATCCCAGTCTTCATCCAAAGCGTTTACCCGGATAATCTTTACGTTCTCTTTCTTTTCCTGTTTGGCACAATGTCGGCAAGATTCCTCGCAAGGTCGTCTAGACAAAGCATCAGCATTATTGTGTGACTTGCCTTTTCGATGTTCAGTGACAAAGTCAAATTCTTGCAGCTGCTCTATCCACCTTGCTACTTGTCCTTCTGGGTCCTTGAACTGGAGGAGCCACTGTAAGGCAGCGTGATCGGTACGAAGTGTAAACTGCCTCCCAATCAGATATTTCTTGAAGTGTTGTAAGGTCTTAACAACGGCTACAAGTTCTCGGCGGGTAACACAGTAATTTCTTTCTGGCTTGGAAAGGCATTTGCTGAAATATGCAATCACGACCTGCCTATCTCCTTGTGTTTGAGAGAGAACTCCTCCAATACCAACATTGCTGGCATCCGTGTCTACCAAAAATCGACCTTCCCGACTAGGGTAACCTAATACAGGAGCCTCACACAAGTGAGTTTTCAGTAGCGCAAATGCCTGTTCGCAGTCAGAGTTCCATTCAAATTGACACTTTTCCTCTGTTAAACGATGCAACGGCTTCGCTAACTCGGAGAAGTTCTTCACAAACCGACGGTAATATGCACACAGACCCAAGAAAGAGCGTACCTCAGTTTTATTACGAGGCGTAGGCCACTTCGACACGGCTTTTATTTTCTCAGGGTCTGTTCGAATTCCTTGCGCCGAAATAATGTGTCCCAAGTATCCAACCTCTTTCTGGAATAGTGTACACTTACTAGGACTGAGTTTTAAATTCGCTTCACGCAGTTTCTGAAAGACTTTCTCCAAATTGCGTAGGTGCTCTGCGAAGTTTCGTCCCATAATGATGATGTCATCCAAATAGACCAGGCATGCATCACCAAGCAACCCCACCAAGATGCGCTCCATTAGGCGCTCGAATGTAGCTGGAGCATTGCACAGTCCAAAAGGCATGACATTGAATTGCCAGAGACCGTTCCCAGGACCAGTGGTGAAAGCGGTCTTTTCTTTATCCTGCTGACAGATTTCCACCTGCCAGTATCCACTTTTAAGGTCAACTGTGGAGAACCATTTCATGCCACTTAGCAAGTCCAAAGTGTCATCTATACGTGGCAGGGGATAACTGTCCTTTTCGTGGCATCATTCAACATCCTGTAGTCAACGCAAAACCTTGTACTGCCATCCTTTTTCTTGACTAGGACAACTGGAGATGACCAAGGGCTGGTAGACGCTTCGATAATCCGATTTTTCTCCATATCTCTTAACATTTTCGACACTTCCTGTTCTCTTGCAAAGGGGATACGACGTGGTCTCTGTCTTATCGGCTGTGTATCGCCCGTATCTATATGGTGTTTGACGAGCCCGGTCCTTCCCACGTCACTGTCGGTCTTAGAGAAGATGTCATGGAATTTATACAACAGTTGCTTAACTTTGTGACTTTCGAACTTGTTTAAATTGCCCTTACAATTTTCGAGTAGTGTCGATACATGTTCCTGCCACTGCTTATCACGTTCCTTTTCGTGCGCCTCTGTTTTTCTCAACGATGCCACATGGTCGCACACACCCACGATGCAATTCTTTTCAAGAATTATTTCTTTGTTACTAACGTTGATAATGCGCACTTTTGGTTTATCGGAAATCATCATCAGTGTTCTTGCTATTATCCAGTCTGGGTGATCTCCAGAATCTTCAATTATAATGCAACGTTTACGGCATCCTATTGGTGATAGTCTAATATCTACTAAGGTTTCTGATCTTGGTGGTAATACCGTTCTCCTTAAACAGTACACTGACCCTTGTTTTCCACCTTGAAGAAATACTTCTTGTTCTGTGAAA
This sequence comes from Sesamia nonagrioides, assembly GCA_017933935.1. Lineage (NCBI taxonomy): Eukaryota > Metazoa > Arthropoda > Insecta > Lepidoptera > Noctuidae > Sesamia > Sesamia nonagrioides. Next base: position 50,548 of record JADWQK010001639.1, read on the forward strand.
CTCAATACTCCTTTTGCTACATTAAGGATGCACTGTTGTTTCTTCAAAAAGTCCAGTCCTATTATGCAATCATCTGTAATATTCGCTACTAAAACAGGGTGCGTAAATGTCTTATCACCCATTTTCAAGGTCACATTCGTTTCACCAAAGACGAGTACTGGTTGGCCGGTGGCGGTTTGTAATCGGCATTGTGAAGACCCTCTTTTCCATGCTATGGTCCGAGGAAATAGCTCCGGTCGTGCAATAGTTCTTGATGCACCAGTATCCAACGTGAAACTGCATGACTTACCATTCCGTTCTCCTTCTATAATAAGACTGTTTCCATCGCCCACTTGTGATACTGTTATAATGGGGGCTTCAGGTCGACCAGCCAGTACTCGCCCCATAGCCCTGGCTGTTCTTAGTTTAAATCCTCGGCTTCCACCTGTGTCCCAGAAGTACTTCTTCCCTTAGACTTCCTGGGACAATTGATCCGAATATGACCCTTTTCGCCGCACTCATAGCAGGTTGGTCCTTGCCGAGTTTTTATTATTGGGGTTACCTCGCGAATGCGGTGCTGTTGTCGGCCGTCTTGGCGTACTGCTTCCACCTCCAGAGCGTGTGTCAAGGCTGCCTTCAGAGTCTGATGGTGACCCAGACGAACTGCAGCCCTGACTTCTGCATCTCGGATTCCATCAGTAAAAGCTTGCACCGTAGTAGCATCAATTGCTCCCGGCGTTGAAGCATACGCCCTCCGAACAATACGTTCTATTTCCGATGCCCATTGTTGCAAACCCTCACTGCTTTTCTGTGTGCGGTCGCGGAGTTGAGCCCTGTAAACATGTTCGAGGTGTTTCTCCCCATATCTAGACTCCAACGCTTCTAGCAGACAGGCTAGGGTATTGCAATCGCCGGAAATATTTTCGAGAATTTGTACCGCATCACCACGCAGAGCAAGCGTAAGAGCGGTTACCGCTTGATCGTCATCCCAATTGTTGCCTTTTGCGACTTTTTCAAACTGTAGACGGAAGGCCACCCATGACGTTGTTCCATCAAAATGAGGTACTTGGAACGTCGGCAAAGCACTAGGTATCACCCCTTTAATAACTCCTTTTTGTACCTTCTCATGCAAAAATTCTACTTCCTTTCCAACCTCCATGATGGTATTGTCTAGTTTATCGAAACGCGCATCATGTTTGTCTATACGAGCGTCTTGCTGGCCTATGCGCGTATCTTGCTGGTCCAGACGGGTATCTTGTTGTGCTGTTTTTATTTTAAGTTCGTTGACCTCTTCTTTGGTTTTTTTTTCCATTTTTCATTTAATTCTAATACCAGTTGCTGGGATTTTTCTATTTTTGCTTGAGTTGCTGCCTGGGATTGTTTTATTTGTGCCTGGGTTTCTGCCTGGGATTGTTTTATTTGTGCCTGGGTTTCTGCCTGGGATTCTGCTACACTTTTAATCTGTGCCTGGGTTGCTGCCTGGGATTCTGCCATACCTTTTATTTGCAGCGTCAAGTGAGCCAGCAACGCCGATAAATCGCATCCACTGCTTCCGGGAATAGTGGTGGTAGTAGGCGCATTCACATTCGTCGGTGTTACGACGGCCGCATCTACTCCGGGTGCAGGGACACCGACCGATTCTTCCTCTTGACGCGCCAAATCCATCGCTGCTTGTCGTCGCGTGCGAACCCTTTCGTCTTCCCTTGGCGTGACCGGCATCCCACTTCTGACACCAATTGTTACGGGCTAGGGGTACTTAAACGCCGGTTAAGGGTTACGAAGTTTATTAGCAACGAAGGTACAGTCGATCGTAGGCAATGACAAGTAGAACGTGGCTGATGTTGTACCGAAGTCTTCCCTTATGTCAACGAAGTCCGTGTTGTAAACACACAATGACGCTATAGATGTTACCTCACGTAGTACTCGAAGTTCTCGTTATAATTGTCGCAGTAGGTCTTCTTTAAGATCGCTTCTTAACTGTCGCTGTTTTCGTATCGCTAGTCGAGTGTAGACTGACTCTGCGTCGGCGTCGCGGCGCTTTATATAGGCCAGCTGATCGAACATTCCAGAATCCTCTAGGCGTAATAATAATACTGCATAACTTCGAGGTCACCGGCCAAGTAAGTACCTACGATAATTCCCTGAAACGGGTTTCTAGAAATTTCGATGTCGACACTTTGTTGACAAAACTGTTGAGACCTGTACCATTCGATAGGCCGTCCTAAGTCTAGTAATGCGTTTTATTATTGTACCTAGAAAATGTCTAGATCTGGAGGAATAGGACTTAAAAGTGACACACTGCATGTCACGCGATATTGAACCTTATTCCATTGACATAAGGTCCATTCGTAACAATATGTTGAAACCGTATCATCAATTCAGCCAAAAAACGTCCATTGCTGGACAAAAGCCTTCCCCATGGATCTCCACGAGGATCGGTCCAGCGCCTCCCGCATTCAGCAGCTTCCCGCGACCTTCACCAGGTCATCGTTCCACCTTGTTGGGAGCCTACCTACGCTGCATGTTCCGGTGCGGGGTCGCCACCCGAGAACCCGTCAAAACCGCATACGTGTGTTAAATAATTGTCGCCATTAAAGCACTACTGTAGAAGATTTTTTTCGTTTAAGAAGCAGTAGAACTTACTTTCCGTTGTATATTAATACGCAGACACACATCGCAAATATAATAAACTGCGTTGCCATTGTCTTCTTGCGACCATACTTCTCAATTATGAAAATTGTGGCGAAAATACCTGCAGAGAAAATATTAACATTAAAAAAATAGCTGCAGATAAAATATTAACATTATAAATGAGAGAAGGTTGAGGCGTTGGAGTAGTGTAGATTAGGACATAGACGTAGAGTAGGCCTGGGAGGACTTTGGAGTAGTGTAGATTGGAACATAGACGTAGAGTAGGCCTGAGAGGACTTTGGAGTAGTGTAGATTAGAACATAGAGTAGAGTAGGCCTGGGAGGACTTTGGAGTAGTCTAGATTGGAACATAGACGTAGAGTAGGCCTGGGAGGACTTTGGAGTAGTGTAGATTAGAACACTGAGTAGAGTAGGCCTGGGAGGACTTTGGAGTAGTGTAGATTAGAACATTGAGTAGAGTAGGCCTGGGAGGACTTTGGAGTAGTGTAGATTAGAACATTGAGTAGAGTAGGCCTGGGAGGACTTTGGAGTAGTGTAGATTGGAACATAGACGTAGAGTAGGCCTGAGAGGACTTTGGAGTAGTGTAGATTAGAACATAGAGTAGAGTAGGCCTGGGAGGACTTTGGAGTAGTGTAGATTAGAACATAGACGTAGAGTAGGCCTGGGAGGACTTTGGAGTAGTGTAGATTAGAACATTGAGTAGAGTAGGCCTGGGAGGACTTTGGAGTAGTGTAGATTAGAACATTGAGTAGAGTAGGCCTGGGAGGACTTTGGAGTAGTGTAGATTGGAACATAGACGTATAGTAGGCCTGGGAGGACTTTGGAGTAGTGTAGATTAGAACATAGACGTAGAGTAGGCCTGGGAGGACTTTGGAGTAGTGTGGATTAGAACATAGACGTAGAGTAGGGCTGGGAGGACTTTGGAGTAGTGTAGATTAGAACATAGAGTAGAGTAGGCCTGGGAGGACTTTGGAGTAGTTTAGATTAGAACATAGACGTAGAGTAGGCCTGGGAGGACTTTGGAGTAGTGTAAATTAGGCCTGGGAGGACTTTGGAGTAGTGTAGATTAGAACATAGATGTAGAGTAGGCCTGGGAGGACTTTGCCCAACAAAACAAGCAAGAGAGGAGGAAAACGTATTAGGATTAGTATATGAAGAGAAAAGCATCTTCAAATTCAAGTAGTCTGAATTCCTTTCGACATCGATCTTTCGTCAAAATATTCTTTCCACAGTCCATAGCACTTGTGTTTATATTTAGGCAATATTTCCAAATAATCGGTTTTAATGTGTATTTCCTTTCTCTCCTCATATACCATGGTTTTATAACACTAGGTTAAGCAGACAGCGCGGTGGTGGTCGCTCACAGACTGCGAACTGGACACATGCCGCTCAATAAATTTAGATTTCTAATGAAAAGGAGTAATTCACCAAACTGTGAGGTGTGCGCAACGCCGGAGGATGTTTTTCACTTATTGACGGAATGTGTTAGATTGCAGTCTGAAAGGGAAAATTGTTTAAAGAGTTGGAAGTAAATAGATATGATGTTGGTACTTTCCATCATATATTGTCCACACCTACTTCAGAGGCCGCCTATAAAGTTTTTATATTTGTTAAATTAAGATAACTTTATTATGTTAAGGTTTAGTTAAGTTTTTGGGTTAGTTACGATGGGACTGGCATACACATTCGTGTAAAAGTCCATAAAACAAATAAAGAGTAAAAAAAAAAGTAGTCTGAAGAGGTCTACTATAGACCCTACGAGCACATGCTCATAGGTAATGTATACCTTACCAGGGAATTCAGCGAGTGTAGTCCACAGTAGATCCATATAGTCGGTAGTCTGAAGAGGCCTACAATCAGCGGCGCATGGCTCCTCTAGCCCGCTCGGGTCCGTTTCAAAGAGTTCTGTCGTCATCAACACTAGGCCGTAATAACAGAATGCGCATGACATCCTAAAAAAATAATTTATCACTTACTAGCTGTGCCCCGCGGTTTCACCTGCGTAAGCTTCGAGCCGAAAGAGCTGAGGTGATATAAAATAAACGCCTGTTAAAATAATGGAAAAAGGGAGCAATATGTACGTCCACGTTTGCTCCCGTTTCCGCAACATTTTTTATTCCTGCTCTGCTCCTATTAGTCATAGCGGGATGTTTTATAGCCTATGTCCTTTCTCCGGCTCTAAACTATCTGTGTACCAAATTTCATTACAATCAGTTCAGTAGTTTGGGCGTGAAAGCCGTACAGACAGACAGAGATACTTTCGTATTTATAATATTAGTATGGATTAAAAACTGTTTCTATTTCGTCGTGATTTATATTTTTTTAGACCATAAAGAGACAGCCGTAGATGTATCATACTAACCATATAAACCACAGCAATAAACTGGTGTTTCTGAGATGTGGAATGAGGAGGTGTTTCAGCCTTCCTCGTTGACCGATACCCACAGAGTCGTCACACACTAAGCGACCAAGCAGCATCGGCCTGCCGTTGTCTTTTGCTATCTAAAAAGTTGAAACACATCACTTCAGCACATCGCTTTTTTTTTAAATAATTATAAACTAGTGCTTAACTGCAATCCCGCCTGATGGTAAGCAGTGATGCAATCGTTGATGGTAATGCGCACTTTAATTTTTACCCGTAAGTATTCCCTCAACTGCCTATGTATGATCTCCATCATCAAAACTGCAGACCATTATTTTAACCCAATGGGTGGAAAGGTCTCATCAATATAAATGAATTGAGTCCAAATACAAGGTAGCTACAGTAAATCGTATAGGAGTTCCCTGAATTGACCTTTGTCATCATCATCAGCTCCCTAATGACAGTCACCACCCATCTAGGTGTAAGGTTCTTGTCAATACAAATTATTCAAGCAAAAACACAAGGTAGCTGCTGTGAATTGTTGAGGAGTTCCTTCGACTGTCTCCCGGCTCCATCATCACATCTACTCCAGACCTTTATTAAATTGTAGTGCTTTAAAATACTTAATGAAAATGCTAAGAAATGCACTAGTCGCCCCTGCAATTTTTGAAAGTTCCCCTTGTTTTCTCTGGTCTTCTATCATCAAACCCTTCTCATGGGACCACCTTGGGAACGTCTTTCCAACAGAAAAAGAATTATCAAAATCGGTTCATAAACGACGAAGTTATGCGCGAACAAACATAAAAAAAGCATATACAACGTGTAACAAAAAGGGTATACTCGTATACATAACAAAAATCTTTACACAATATCAATCGATATTAGAAGGGTTTTTAAACCTATTTTTTTATTTAAGAAGTTATGAGGAAAAACACCGCCTGTGATAGGCTACTACCATACTAGGCGCACAGAATTATTGAAGACATTTATCGGATTTTGCCAAGTAATGTGACGTGTAACGAGTAGTTATTAACGTATGTAGTGTAGTGCCATGTTCGTTATGATTTGATTTTAAGAAACACACGAAACCGAAAATTTGGTATCAATTTTTTTGAGTATTTTATTTTTAGTTGAAACCCTTCCCATATCGTTTAATATCATCTAAGGATGCCATGCCCTTGGTATGTATATACCCTTTATGTTACACGGTGTATACGGTCGAATTGAGTAACCTCCTCCTTTTTGAAGACGGTTAATTAAGAATAAATAAGCACTTGGAGAAAATTAAGTAAGGACAAACTGGTTTAAGTGATTTCCAAAGAAGTTATTACAGACTTTTTTTAGTTTAGGAACATTGGTGGAGAATAAATCAGTATTATCAGCACTCTGTCACAATAAATTGTATGCTCTGCTAGCTCTTATCAATAAGAGTTTTATTTCTTTATTCCTTCTCCAGAATTAGCTTACTGACACATTATAAGAGATCATACAATTTGCTTTTTACAATGCATAAATATGTAAGCTGTCACGCCCTTTATGCCAGGGCCTTTTATATAAGTATGTAATAAGTTTTTACTTATTTACATTTTCATTTTAATGATATTTTATTGTTTGTTTTTGCTTTTCTGGTATTTTGGCGTGGCTAGCTGGCATATGATAAATAAATTCAATGTTTTTATTTTTTTTCTCTTGTATTACTGTACCTACATAGTATTGTATAAACTAATGTGTTTTTTCTAAATGAACAGACAGCTGTGCTGCTGGGGAGTTTCTTCCCAGCGAAAGCACTAGGAAGTGTCGATGGGTGGGCGTTTTGGGGGACTGTCTTATGTAATATTGACGTTCAAAAAGTGCTGACTCTCAGCCTAATTTGAATAAATGACTTTTGATTTGATTTATTGTGGTTGTTACATTCCAGAGAAAAAAGTACACTTAACTTTAGCCATACCTGTTCTAAAGTAGCCAGGGCTTTATCAGGTTCACCACTCGCAACATGGTATCTTGCGGATTCAGGAAGCCACTGAAATAAATTAATTTTTAATCTAAAATTAAGTCAGATAGTGCTAAATTAATACCTTCCAGGCGAAATTAATGCCTTTTTTATTTCTAGGTAAACTGCAAGTCCTATAAATTTTCTGAGTTTGATACAGAACTACTCCAGGTTTGTATCTATACTCCTTTATATGCGAGTTTTATTGCGCCTATTCGCATTCTTTTTGACAAAAGAGGTTAGTAGAAGCAGATATTCACCACATTAATTTAATTATCTGACTGGGGAATCAATCATCAGTCATTTGCGAATCCCTCTGGTGTTTACTTTGTATCATCATCATCAACCTTTTTTATCGTCTCACTGCTGGGCACAGGTCTCCTCTGATGCAGAGAAGGATTGAGCGTAATCACTACGCTTGCTCAATGCGGGTTGGCGACTTCAGACTTAAAGTCCAGGTTTCCTCAACATGTTTTGCTTCACCTTCAGTCATTGGTGTCCAAGATTTACTTAGAAAATAGGTACATATAATTTTAGTATTATACATAGTAGATTTTGTTTAAGAGATAATGAATGATATTGGCGCCAACTCCTTGTTCACAAACTAAATTTAGTTCAGCGCATGTTTTTGTTTCTATTTCATTAAGAGTGGGACAGAAGATAACTATTAGTTTAGTCATCTTCTTACGTAAATTGACGTATGTTTAGTGTGCATGTTTCTATTTTATTTGTAAAAAAAAAAAAAAAGTTTTGGTTTTTGTCCTTGTCTTAATTAAATAAAAATATTTGAAGAAGAACTGAACATAAATTAATTTTAGTTTGTAAACAAAAGAATGCGGAACATTGTTTTCTAACGAACGTGTATTATTAATTGACGAATCGAAAACAAATATAACACAATACACAGTTTGGCGAATAATATTTCTCAGCTATTTTGTATTGTGTTTTGAATGCTATACTTACAGGGCATATAAGAGCAAACAGCAGTAATGGTATAGTCGATAATGCTAGGAGCCAGTGAACGCCTAACGTAGGCATCACCACCAGAGCTAGAGCGACTTCCAAACAGGCGCCCAGCGCCCAGAAACACTGGAAATCGAAATTATTAAAAACCTCAAAACTTAAATGCGTAAGAATTACTATTTACTTAGATAAGTGTACTGATTGACTGACAGCCTCCATGGCGTAGCGGTAGCGAACGCTGCCACTGCTCAAGTAGGCGCGGGTTCGATCCCCGCGCAGTGCAAATATTTGTATGCATGAATATGAATATTTGCACTGGTCTGGTCATGCCTCGGAAAGCACGTTAAGCCGTTGGTCCCGGTTGCCACACGAACATCTAACGGCAGTCGTTACGGGTTGTTGGAGCCCTCAAAAGTCCAACAATTGGTCTAAATGCAATACTTCGATATCGCCTTTATGTTTTAAAGGTCAGACGGCAGTCGCTTCACGGAAAATATCGAAATTTTGCCAAAATCAGCAGTTAGACCGGTAAAGCGGACCCCAGACTCCAAAGCTGATAAAACCTTCGGATGCGACTGGGATTAACGCTGAGATGATGACTTAGATAAGTAAGTGTACTGAACAATCACGTTATTATGGTCACAATGAAAATTTTTGATCAGAGTCCTTTGCGTATGTTCTGTATGTAAATGGACTCGTCCCAGAATTCGGCCTCTTGTTTGGCGCCTTCGCTAGCGTCCATCAGTTCCTGTAAGGTGCAGCTGACAAGACATGTAGGACAGGATATGAAGTGTTCCATCGTTTGTGGTGCAGCACCACATTAAGGGGGAGTCGTTTATACGTCTCCACATAGTCTGTTTAAAAAATGCCCGATTAACTTAAGTAAGTAGTATTATTAAGTTAGCCTTTCGGTAATAAGGGAAACATGAAACAATTTTATATACTTACATCAAGAAGCACAACACATTTAGCCCTCTGTTTTGTTGGCAAAAACTCTGCATACAAAGTGACGCTGAAAAAAAAAAATTGGAACACTATCAGTAATTGTTCAATAATATTAACGAAATAATTGAAATGCTAAATTAATTTTATATCTAAACTTACGATTGTGGTACGCATCCTATAGCAAATCCGACAAGACCTCTTAGGAATAATAACCAGAGGAAGTTAGGTGCGATTGAACTCAGCAGACCATAGTAAAATAGTAAGACTCCACACATACTAAGAGCCTATAAACAAAATTAAAGAAGAATATCAGAAATTTTTTATACTTGTCATTGCAATATACCTATTTGTACACCTAAAGGGCCCTCCACACGCTTGGCAAACAATGGCAAATAGCCAACAGCAAACACGGACGTGTGGATGGGTGTTTGTCCTTGTTTGCCTGTTTGTGTTGGTGTTTGGCAGTGTTCGGCATCGGTGTCGATTTTTCTTGGCAGATCTAAGGCTGTTTGGCAAACAGTTTGCGAGGTATCCACACGTTTGGCAGTGACCAGTAATGCGTGCGAGCTTTCGGGAGGCGGACATATGTATTTACGTGATACACTTTTCCGTTGGCGCACAATGCAAAAAAATGAGTGATTGGTCAGCACCTACGATTCTGTCATTCCTGGAGGCTTATCAAAATGTGCCATGTCTCTGTAATTCTAAAGGTGCCGATCACAAAAATCGGCAAAAGGTTAATGATGCATGGATTCGAATCAGCATTATCCATACTAATATTATAAATGCAAAAGTAACTCTGTCTGTCTGTCTGTTACACTTTCCCGCTTAAACTTCTCAACCGATTTTGATGAAATTTGGCACAGACAATCTTTAGACCCCGAGAAAGAACATAGGCTACCTTTTATCCCGGAAAAAATTGTTGTTCCCGAGGGAAATCTAAAAAGCACGATATAACCGAACTCCACGCGGGCGAAGCCGCGGGCGGAAAGCTAGTAATGAATAAAAGTGTCAAGGAATTGAAGACCAAAAAATAAATACTGATGGCTACGTTCCGCAGACATCTGAAGAGAAAAAAAAGGATAAAGAATAGCAAATACTCAAAATCTGTGAAACTCGATAGAAGTTATGAAACTCCCCTGATGGTTCGTGAAGAAGCTCATTAATTTTTCTTCTATAAATTGTCTGAAACCAATAAAAACTTTGAAGTAAAATAACACGGCAAATTAAAGCCCAAATAATCATCCACCATCGTCTTCGCTTTCTTCTTATTTTTCCTTTTTTCGCATAATTTAATTTATAATAAAAATATGTCAACCCGAAAGTAATACTTGTCACATGCTCGACGTCCGCCATGTTTGCCGATTCGGAATGTAATGAACGTTCACCAAGCATGTGGATGTCTCTTTGTGTTGGGTGATTTTTGTTGGAAGTTTAGGACTTTGCTGTTTGTGACAAACAGCCAGCGTGTAGAGGCCGCTTAAGGTTCTTGGTTGGACAATACGCACTTGAGTAGTTAAAAAGTCTGTTTTTCATTAAAATAGAATAGAATACTTTTCATTATGTACCCCATATAGATTACAGAACGTAAATATTAAAGATTTTATATATGGTGAAACAGTGGACATTATGAAAATTACAAAAATATTTATCAAGTAGTTTCGTCCTGTCAAATTAGTCAGCGCCTGACGTAAATAGACGTAGGTACTTTTTTTCAATCATGTCTATGGAGTATCTCAATTTGCCAGGGATAAATTATAATTCATCTTCATGTAAAGTTGCCAACGTGCAGCCCGTGCCTAAAAAGGGTAGTCGTGCAACCCGTGCCTATAAATAAATATATACGGACAAATCACACAGATTGAGCTAGCCCCAAAGTAAGTTCGAGACTTGTGTTATGGGATACTAACTCAACGATACTATATTTTATAATAGATACATATATAGATAAACATCCAAGACCCAGGCCAATCAGGAAAAGATCGTTTCCCATCATGACCTGGCCGGGGATCGAACCCGGGGCCTCCGCGTCGCAGGCAGGCGTGTTGACCGCTGCGCCACGGAGACCGACCTATAAAGGGTAGTAGAATTTCAATAACCTCCATACTCTGTAAGATTATGGAGCGTGTATTAAATTCGCGCCTCTTGACATACCTGGAACGTAACATCTCCTCAGTGACCGACAGTACGGGTTTCGCCGCAATCGGCCAACTGGGGACCTACAAGTGTATGCCACTCACTTGTGGGGTCTCCCTAGATGTCTCGAAGGCCTTTGACCAGGTATGGCACGCTGGCCTTTTGATTAAGTTTCCATTTACGGCATTTCCCCTGGCCTGACTGGCTGGGTAAGAGACTTCCTGACTGAGCGGTCCCTCCGAGTTATCGTCGACTGTGGCTCATACCGCAAAAGAAGCCCGTCCACATTGGTTCCTACTTTTCGAAATGTATTTCGAGGTTTCCTTGAACCTAAGCTTTGAAGAGTTCATCGAGTCCAAACTAACTTTACGCAACGTTAACGACTTACTGTTTTCCTTCCATAGCGGTCACTGATATTACCCCAAAATGTGGAACTTAACATCATTCCCATGAAAACTATTGTGGTGGTCAATGCTTGCTGGTATCTGTAATAGAAAAGAGTTGTACAAATAATATTTGTCCAGTTTGATGTTTTCATTTATTTATTTTCAAATAATCATTATACTAGTGAATCTGATCCATATATACAAAATATGTACTACATTGACAAAGAGTTTTGGACATAAGTGAATATTTTCATTTAAACCTGTTAGCAAGCAACCATCATTTTCTATACTTAACTTATATATATATTTTTAATTCAAATTAACTACAAAATATTTCAGATAAAGTATACAAATGTCTATATAATGGTAGGAACAGTAAAGCTTAGCGTAGTGTTAGTAATAACTTGGAGGCCATGGTTTTCCATGGCCCCCGGCGTGCGCCGGCGCCGGGATCACATATCGTGGTCAGTGGTGCCCGGATAGCGGTCGAGTCCACCATGAAGTATCTGGGATTGGTGCTCGACAGCCGATGGGAATTCGGACCCCACTTCCGGCGGCTGGCGCCCAAGCTGATGGGTGCAGCAGGCGCGCTGTCAACGTTGCTTCCTAACATGGGGGGCTCGAGCGCCGCCTGTAGGCGGCTATACGTGGGAATCGTGCGGTCCATGGCCCTGTATGGGGCCCCTGTGTGGGCGATGGACCTGACGGCCGGAACACTCGCCATTCTGCGCAAGCCGCAGAGGGCGATGGCCGTCAGGGTCGTCCGCGGGTATCGCACGATTTCCTACGAGGCGGCTTGCGTCCTGGCCCGATCCCCGCCCTGGGACCTAGAGGCGAAAGTACTCGCGTCATTATACCGATGGCGTGAGGAAGGGCGGACACGGGGCTCCAGTCCGGCGCAGCGGCAGATCGAGCTGCGCCGAGAGGAGCTCCGTCAGGTCCTGGTGGCGGACTGGCGGCAGAGGCTTATGCGCTCTACCGCCGGCCTCGCTACCGTCGAGGCGATCCGGCCAGTACTCGACGACTGGCTCGGGAGAAGGCACGGCTCCCTGTCGTTCAGGGTGACGCAGGTGCTGTCGGGGCACGGCTGCTTCGGCAAGTACCCGTGTCGCCTAGGCAGGGAGCCGGACGCTCGGTGCCACCACTGCGTCCAATGCGGGGAGGACACGGCGCAGCACACGCTCTCCGAGTGTATAGCTTGGGAGGAGCAGCGCCGTGTCCTCACAAATGAAGTAGGAGGCGACCTGACGCTGCCGGCAGTAGTGCGGAGGATGGCCGGCAGCGCAGAGTCGTGGGACGGTGGTGTCCTTCTGCGAGGACGTGATGTCGCAGAAGGAAGCTGCGGAACGGGAGAGGGAGATCTCAACTCCCTTCCCGGGCCGCAGAAGCCGCACCGGGGGCCGAAGAAGGGCGGATAACGCCCTCTTCCGCCCCCCATGAATGGGTCCAGGGGTGAGGGACATGGGGAAGTCCCCGCCCCCTATTCGATGGACCCCGCGGCGGAGGCGCGCGCAAGTGTCAGCGCGCGCCTCTGAGGCGATGCACGGGGTAGCTTAACACCCCACTACCCCGTGCCGGAGACGAGGCCCGGACAGACCGGGCCAGGACGAGAGTGTGGGGCTGCGGAAGAATTTAGACTCCCGCGGCCCCACGCGCTCGTGATAGAAGAGACACCGGGGTGGTTTTAGTCAGTAAAAGTCTGACAGACCCCGTCGCCCACTTAGGGCGGCGGACATCCTATGAGGATTTCCACCCCGAAAAAAAAAAAAAAAAAAAAGTGTTAGTAATAACTTAACTGAAATGGGTATGGACTCTTAATAAACACTGCTTAAAGTTAACTAGTGATTAGCGATTCTTTAATCATACAATTTTGACCTTTTAACGTCACTTAACTTTAATTATCATTTATGAATAAACACCTCAGAGTTTAAGGGGTTTATTCATAAACGATAATGAAAGTTAAGTGACGTGCAAATGTCTAAAATGTATGTTTAAACAATCGCTAATCACTAGTTAACTTTAAGCAGCGTTTATGAATAACGGGGTTATTCACCTACGTAAGAGGGGAGAGTCACACTGGTCAGAAAACATAATATACAGGATGCCATTGGAGGAGGAGCGCAAGCGCGCCATTATGTAAGCGCAGCGCAGGATCGCAGCAAACCCGTCGGCCCTCGCCCCCGCGGACATCCCTGACCCGCTACAGCGCCACAGCAACTAGAGCACTGCCCGCACGTGCACGTGCCCACTGCTAAGTTGCAACATACCCGTCGGCCCTCGCCCCGCGGACATCCCTGACATGCTACAGCGCCACAGCAACTCGAGCACTGCCCGCACGTGCACGTGCCCACTACTAGGTTGCAACAAACCCGTCGGCCCTCGCCCCGCGGACATCCCTGACACGCTACAGCGCCACAGCAACTCGAGCACTGCCCGCACATGCACGTGCCCACTACTAGGTTGCAACAAACCCGTCGGCCCTCGCCCCGCGGACATCCCTGACACGCTACAGCGCCACAGCAACTCGAGCACTGCCCGCACGTGCACGTGCCCACTACTAGGTTGCAACAATCGCAGTCTCCGTGTCGCCTTCAGATTGTGATTTCTCGCGGCAGCGAAGTTATTCCCTGGCGTTTTGCCTCCTCTCGCCACTTCCACATGTGGGCTAGGGCTTTGGCCTCCAGATCCCATGGCAGCAATCCGGCAAGGAGGGTTACTGCCTCAGCGGAAACCGTGTTGTATCCCCGGACTAGCCGAACAGCTATGACCTTCTGGGGCGCAGTCAGGCTTCCGGCTGGTCGCCACCTCAGGGACCGCGATCACACCGGTGCCCCGTAGAGGGCTATTGACCGCACGAACCCTGCGTAGAGCTTCCGGCAGGAGGCTTTGGCGATGTCTAGAGACACCGCCGAGACAATCGCACCCCGGGCTACAGCATCCCTTGTCGTGAGGGCTCGCAAGCCAAACTGCCTCTTCGCCAAATCAGGCCCCGCCCGACGTGGAAGTCTAGGACACAAGACCAGTTTCCCCATCTTCCAGCGAAGTGGGAAATGGCCCTTCTCCAAGCATGCGCTCGACTAAGAGGGCTACTGAGCGTTAGTCGAGGCACGAGAGCCCCTAAGGCCAGAACACAAACATTTCCAGGTAAGCCGTCGGGTCCTCGGGGGGTATTTTTGGCATTTAGCCTACTTAGCGTCGCACTCAACTCTACCTCGGTCACCTCTAGAGCATAGTCGTCATCGTCGGTGTGGTCCGCATCAAGTCAGGTCTGAGCGGAGGCGTAGAACCGGATATACCGGTGGTCGGAATAGGTCTTCACCTCCTCGATGACCCGCCAGTCGAGGACATGCGGCGACAGAGCGGGGCTGGCGAACGAGATGTCCACCACTGAATCACCTCGAAGCACCCCATCCGCACACATGTTAGGACCGAACCCCGGTTTAGGACGGACAACCAGACTTTTCTACAGGCCCCAGTCCTCCTGCCCCGTGTGTCCGTAAGCCGGGAACCCCAAGCCATATTTTTGGCATTGAAGTCCCCGAGGACGAGCACGGTGAGGAATCGAAACCCTACGATGATGCCTCTCAGCTCCGCAAGGGAGTTGTGGAACTCGGCGAGAGTTCGGCTCGGGGAGAAGTATACCTCCACCACGACTATCCGAACTGTGCTGTTACGCAACCCCTCTACTCTCTTGACTGCCTCAACGGAATGGGTACTGGTGGCGGCCGACGAAATTAGGGCCACTGAGCCGTTCAGGTCCTCCACCCAGTAATCCCTTAAACTTTGAAACCCGCTCTAAAGGACACCCAGAGAGAGAGAGATTTCAGACAGCTGTTTGTAGGTCAAGGCACCTGATTTAAAGAACCAACCACTCACTCTTATCGGTATTGTATTTGTGTCCATGAGTCACTGCATACCTTTTACAAATTTTAAAAACTTTTCTTAAAGCAGCAATAGATATATAGTGGGTCATTCACGCAACTACACAGAATGCCTAACATTACTACTATTCCTAGATTTTAATGTCAGAAACTTGATTAGGCCTTTTGAACCTGGAGGCATGTTGTTGATAGTGCTATAATCATAACTCTCACTCTGACATTAAATGTATTATTCAGTTTTTATTCAAATACAGCAGTCTGTTCAGCAGACTAAACTGACTAACAATACTTACTTGCTGATATTCCATTCACAATGCAATGCTGGAGACAAAATGCTTAAAATAGTCATCTCCATTGAATCTGCCATCCAGCACAGGCCAGTGAAGAGCGACAGTTTCACTTGAAACCAGCCAAAACCAAGAGCATTCACCGCTTGAGTGACAGTGAAAGTATCTGTAATATTCACATGTTTATGAGCTAATTTAATCTCAGAGTTAATTACTACTTAACATATATCTTGAGATAACAGATCTCAATAAACATTTTTTCATGACACATGATTGATACATGTGCAGATTTTTAAACATTAAACATGAATGCCTGTGTACAATTATAATTAGAAATCTATTTCAGAGTAGACAGAACATATTATGAAAACCAATATTTTAAGAGGCAATTAAAATCTCTAAAGGGAGTGTTCATGAAAATGAAAGTTAACGTACCGTCAGGGACTACCGAGACCGATGCCATTTCTATCTCTTGTGGTGGAGGCATCGGCGGCCCGGGAGACCGAGGCCTGATATGGCTATCATCCAAGTCCTGGTACCCCTTTGACCGACCCATTTCGGCAGTCTCTAAAAGCAAGAATACACTTCTGACGTGGATATAAACTAGTGAACGCCGCGTAACGGGAATATTAGCGGTTTTTACATTCAAACACTTAACTGTTATGATTACGTAGTACAAAAATACTCCAGACACACTGGAAAGTTGCAACAAATGCATAAAATAATTACTTTCACATAGATTCAGTCTTCTAAATAATAAAAAGTAAACATAACTAAGCAGTCGATTTGTTTTGATTTCATCTGTGGGAGTTGAGTTCTATACAATGACATTGACTGTTGACTGACGTCATTTTATGACATCTAATTTTAGTGTTGCGATTAACAATATTTACAGTTATTTTCAGCTTTGAGACTGAGGTGTTTTGCTAATTCATGTCAATTCTCGTTGTTTACAGTTTGGAGGGTCATTCTGACCTCTTAAAACAGTAATGGTTTTAGCCTCAGACAAAAATGAGTCACAACAGTTTAATGATGCTTTTAACACGTCATAGTAGGTCCCTTGGAATTGAGAGGACCCGGTACCCCGGAACGGCGGACACGAACGCATGGTGATTGTTTAGCCGCTAAGAGTCCAGCACACCCCTTTGCCCGCATCCCCGAGCGGAGGATAGTCCATGAGGATTAGCAAAAAGATCCCCTGATAACACATTACTCTTTTATTTTCTTCTATGAAAACTGAGCCTGTTCGAATATTCTGCCATGGTCAAAATACGACAGTTTCCTTATTTTTTTTCCTAAGTTTTGACATTGATTATCGCTGAGATGACGACTAGATTTTGAACATACACCCCCTAATTCATAAACTTTGTTTAAAGTTAACTAGTGATTAGCGATTGTATAACCATACATTTTTGACATTTGCACGCCAATTTATAACGTGTCTATAAAGTCGTGAAAATAAATGAGGGCGCTGCGGTCGTGCATATATCAACCCTGTTGACTTTTCTGAAATCATTTTGATACTAGCACCTTATTTTGTACTAGAAACAAACTGGTTTTAATAAAAACACAAATCTATGGTCTCTGGCGTTTAAATTAAAAGACTAGAACAAAAAAAAAATAATCATACATATTTATTATAATATTTAAACGTGTTTTTACGAATGAAAGGTATTCCAAAGCATAATAATTGCTTTCATCATCTGATTCCAAATATTCTTGGTTAAAAAGTATTTTCATTGTCAGCTGCGTCACTAACAACGTCTCCGCAACTGCTGTCATCAGCCTGCTACCTTGGCTTAGGCGAATAACTGACTGATCTACACTTCTGGACACATCTATTGGCCCACCTTGCATTTTCAGTTTCGTTTGGTCCTAGCTAAAATTTTATATTAGGTCGAGCAAAAAGTTTTTATGCAGTTTTGAACCTGGCACATTCACAATTTCATTCAATAGTCTTTTTTTCAATTTCGAACACAGAATTTAAAGAAAGAAAAGACAATTTGGAGCCTGTTGTTGATATCAAATAATCCAATATCTAAGAAAACTTGATTTTATTGGTTTACTTGGATTATTGATATCTTTGGTTTTGCAACAAACATTACTTATTTTTAACATTAAGGTAAGGTTCTATCAATAATCTATGGATACTTCACTTGAAGTCGCCGCGCAAGTTGTGGCACTTATTCAGGCTGGACACAGCCAAAGAAATGTGAGTGCTCAACTTAATTTATGTCGATCTGCGGTTTGAAATGTTTTTCAGAGGTACCTAGAGACTGGCGGCTTTGTTCGTTGCCAAGGAAGGCCACGATCTCGGGTCACAACTGAAAGACAGGATCTATTCATCGTGACGACCAGCTTGAGAAATCGTCACCTTACCTCCATTGAGATACAAAACCAACTTCACGACTTCCACTGAGTATCTGTGAGCGCTCGAACTGTTCGGAGAAGGTTAAAAGAACGCGATATGGTATCACACAAGCCAGTTAATGGACCCAAACTAACGCGAGCCCACCGAACAGCGCGCCTTCATTTCGCACGCGCTCATTTGAATTGGACACAGCAAGATTGGAGCCGTGTACTCTTATCTGATGAGTCTAAAATTGTCCATTCCTTCCATCATGGCAATGATGGAAGGAAGAAGGACTACCGACGTAAGGGAGAGCGTTTTGCACAATGCTGCATTGATGATAGGGTGGCTTATGGCGGTGGCTCATGGACTGTCTGGGGCGGTATATCCGCGAGCGGCAAAACTCAACTTGAGGTTGTTACAGGACCACGGCTGCCAACATTAAATGCTGAAAGGTACATTTGTGATTGCTTAGAACCTCACGTGATACCATACACGGACTACGTGGGCCCAAATTTCCTTTTTATGCATGATAATACAAGAGCCCATACGGCCGGCATCGTCAGGGAATATCTTCGGGATGTGAACATCACAGTAATTATGGACTGGCCAGCCAGAAGCCCAGACATGAACTCCATTGAGCACATGTGGGACGTGCTAAGAAGACGTGTTAGGGCTCTTCAGCCAGTTGCCCAGACGATGCAGGAGTTGAAAACTGCCATAGAAGAGGAATGGGAGATGATCCCTCAAAATTTCATAGAGCGGTTAATAAACTCTATGCCTAGTCGTATGAGAGCTGTGGTAGATGCCCATGGAGGCAACATGCGTTATTAAATTAAACCTTTATTTGATAAAACATGTTTTTTATTCAAAAATCAATTGCCTTTAACAAGGCGCATATCCGACTTGTTAGGCATAGCTCCATGTCGTATGGTATTCTGAATTCAAATTTAAAACAATACGATCGAAAAAGATGGTAAAATGTATCAGGTTTAAAATTGCATCAATAGTTTTTGTTCAATCTAGCAATCATATTTCGGTAGGGGCCATTGAAACCTAAACTCTAAGGTGGGCCAATAGATGTGCCCAGAAGTGTATATCTTGATAATAGAGCTCACTCTCACATTTTCGTGAAATTAAAAAAAGAATATATATATAATTTCAATCAGAAGATGGACAGCACTAATTTTAATTCCGAACATGATATAATTTGTTTTTAAAATCAGTGGTAGGGGAAGGTGTTATACCTGTGGACATTCGCCGGATTTTGAATGAAAATCATTTTTTATGACTTAATTATAATTTAATAGCCATAAAGTACCACAAATATTATTACAGTAATAGTTAATGTTTAACAATTAGCAGTCCTTAGTTTTGTACATATTATAATTATTGTAATAAATGACTTTTTTTAAAAACACTAAATTTGTACACAGGTACATCTCATGATTGTACCTATGGACAGCTATACTTGTACCTATGGACGGCAATGTACCTATGGACTGGTCAATTTTCCTTACATAATAATTCCATAAAAACCAACAAAACTAAACAGAAACTCTTTATAAAGTAACTAATAACATTAAATAATCAGTTAAATTTATTTTTGGCTTCGCAATACTGTTTATATAATGCTAAGGCAGTGTTATCAGAGGTATCTGAATCATCATCATTTAAAATATAACACTTCTCACATACAAAGTTCGACTCATCATCTGATTCAAAAATATCTCTATGTGATCTTGATACACATTTCTTCATCGTCATGATCATCTCAGCGGTAATCCCAGTCGCATCCGAAGCTTTTTCAGCTTTGGAGTCTGTGGTCCGCTTTACCAGTCTAACTGCTGATTTTGGCTAAACTTCAATATTTTCCGTGAAGCGACTGCCGTCTGACCTCCACAACCCGAAGGCGATATCGAAGCATTGCAGTTAGCCCAATTGTTGGACTTTTGAGGGCTCCAATAACCCGTAACGACTGCCACTAGATGTTCGTATGGCAACCGGGACCAACGGCTTCACGTGCTTTCCGAGGCACGACCAGACCAGTACAAATATTCATATTCATGCATACAAATATTTGCACTGCGGTGATCGAACCCGTGCCTCCTTGCGCAGCGGCCGCATTCGCTACCGCTACGCCACGGAGGCTGTCCTTGATACACATTTCTTGTGATATTTTAATTCACATAGAGAACAATTGAGCATTTTGTTAACACTTTCATGTCTTTTACTTCATAAACACATGGCATAAGGTAACACCTCGTCATCCAGAATTGTGTCTTATTTTTCTGCAGATGAGATGTTCTTTTCGCTAACGCCACGACGACCTTTGGTAGCCCTTTTCAGGGTTTTTTTGTCTTTTTCGGTATATCTTTTTTCTTATTTTTTTTTTCTTTTTTCTATTATCTTTTTTTTCTGCTTTATTAACTGCTTCGTCCTTTATTTCATTTTTTTAGGTGTATCAGTTAAAATTCTACTCTTTCTAGGTTTCCTTCCTCGTCTAGCTGCTTTTCGAGGGTCTGCTTTTAGGAACGGGCATCCAGATTCCGGTGTTATTTTGTAAAGGTCTTTTTTCGGAGTGATTGATGCATTTTCCATATCTTCACTAGTCCCATCCAGAGAGAACTGACAAACAGCAGTAGACTGAGTTTCTGTGTCCTGCTTTGTATGACGAATTTCAGATAGTCCAGCAATATGCATTACCTCTTCTACACTATCATTAGGTTGTTGCATCTCTGAGTAGATCTTAAGATTTTCATTATGATTGCAGTTGAAGATGATTTTCGACCCTTCCGTGAGAGCTTGACAATTTGAGATTGAGTACGATTATCTGAAACTGTGGTGAATGGCTCGGGTCGATCAAAATTACTTTACGACGAAATTACGGTTATGACAAAATTACTTATAAAATTATGAATTTGCTAATAAAGTAAAAAATTAAATCCAAAGTTTGTACCTGTGGACAGTCCACAGGTACATACTCTTTGATGTCCATAGGTACAAATCTGACATTATAACCTAAAAACATATTACCGCCATAATCGGTACTACTTTACACCGTTATACCACTGAAAATAGATGTTTAACAATATACATTACATTCTGACCCAAAATAATGATATATACTCTGCATATATTCACAAAAATATAGAACGAAAATGATATACATACTTACTTTTTTTGTAGAAAACCTTTAAGAGTCCGTTACCAGCTACACAATAACAATCACAAAATGGCTACTAGTCAGTGTTGCCATACATCGAAAATACTTTACGGATGCATTCAATTCATTCAATTCGTGTATAAATCTTTTAAGATATCGGAGGTGTCCACAGGTAAAACCGTCCATAGGTATAACACCTTCCCCTAAATGAAATCACCTAAAGTTTCAACATTATTTTGCAAATCATATACAAACATATTTGCAATCTAACCTATAAATGCGCAATGTAAACAATCCTCATTTTAATCTTAAAATCGAATTTGAAACTTCTAGTTCTAGAGGTTGACTGCAATCCCGCGGTCCCGCCTGATGGTAAGCAGTGATGCAATCGTTGATGGTAAGGCGTGCTAGTTTATTAAGCCTACTCACTCAAAAGAAGTGAGTAAATAGGAAGGAAGACGGCAGTTGAGCGCGGTGATGCAATGTTAAAACCAACAACACGACCAACGATGCTGCGCCAGAGGGAGATTGATCTGGAGGCCCTCCACAACCAAACTCCCGACACAACAACATTTCGCGCATCGTACCCGGCACGTACATCGCACCACAACTGCTCAGACCCGTCCTCCGTACGGCTTCACCAGACATCATGCCGGAACACGACGAATCGCTTGGCGGCATGACTTTGTCTAGTGGGTGGTAACTTATGCCGGCGGCTGATGTTGTGGCGTACCACCGAGAAAATTTCAAAATTCTAGTAGATAAAAACTCACAGGATTACATACCAGTTTTAGCAACTGTTCAAGTATAAATATCGTCCATATTTGATAAAATTTGTTGAGCTTGGTGTAGTAACAAAAATTGATGATAAACTTTAAAAATAATTTCCTGAGCTCCACTCCGGTTTGTTTTTCTCATATTTAACGCATTTCTTCGATGTTTTGTTTAAATAGAATTGAAAATTAATAAAAAAAAAAAAAAAACAATAAATAACAAGTCACAAAACAAATCGATGACTGCCGATGACATTCGATGTACTCGTATTTAATAAGATTTAGTGTTGCCCTACTTTTAAAATTGTTAGTTTCAGAAAAATCTATTTTGACGACTTAATAGACCACCCATACCTACTTTAATCATCGTTTATAAATAAACCCTTTAAGCACTATGATGTTTATTCATAAACGATGATTAAAGTTAAGTGATGTGCAAACGAAAAATATGTGTCATTAAGGAATCGCTAATCACTAGTTAAATTTAAGCAACGTAAAGTGGTTAGTTTATAGAGCTGTGGAGATAGGTAAGGTACGTTGCCGGATTCTTAATTCTTCCTCCGACGTAACAGCATCCACGGTGGCAAGCATAAGAAGCAGCAGCGGATAGCGAAGCCAAGCAGAAGAGGTGGAATGATGAAGATTAAGGATGTTAAAATAAGGTAGGTAGTAGTTGTAGAAATAGCAATTAGACTTATGTTTATTTAGCAACACTGTTTATTATGAAGCACTATTCTAACAGAGTTCTTTGTTCTTACACAGTTTATTAAGTTTACGAAAGTCACAACACGTATTAAGCTGTTATAATAGCGAGGTAGTCGGCGGAAAGCTACTATGCGTATGAAAGTTATTCATCGACTGCCGGGCGCTGCGGTAGGCGATCGCGCGGAGCCAGCGCGCACGCAGACATTGCGTCACAGCGATGAGGCACGGTGCTACCGCCATAAGCGGAGCGGATAAAGGTGGCGGGCGACGACGGACAAGATATCCGCCACAGAGCTTTTGAAGTTAGAATAGCGCGGGTAGGCGAAGCGACACGCCGGGGTGGGTCGGAAAAGGAATTTAGCGTGTACGTATTCGCTAGCAGAATTAGCTTATGCTTACTGATACTTCGTATAAATATTGCTAATTACTACTGACATAGATAATTATTTTTACATACAATTTGGACATAACATCCAATCATGGTCTATTCATGTCATTCCGGAAGGTGATTACCTATACCTATTATTAACATTTGAACATTATTCTAGTATAGTAAGTAGTATTATTTAATTTACTAAATTCTTTCTAGTTAATTGGAAAAGGAAGAATGAAGTTGAGGCACTTTAACTTACACAATTTATTGCACGTGAAACAATTTGGTTTTACAAAGGGTCGTTGACAGATGCGGGTGTGGCGTTGCTAAAGAACATATTTGGGGCTTGGGAGGAATTGCAAGTTACTCTTGGTATTTTTTGTGATTTGTCCAAGGCCTTTGATTGCGTACATCATGCTACTCTTATTAGGAAATTGTACCATTATGATTTAAGGGACAGATCTCTCGACCTGCTGACTTCTTATCTGAATAATCGAATTCAGAGGGTTGATGTTAATGGCAAGAGATCTGCAGGATCTGTGGTCACCATGGGCGTTCCGCAGGGCTCAATTCTAGGTCCATTCTTGTTTTTAATTTATATTAATGACTTACCTCATCACGTGAGAGATAATTACAACATAGTATTGTTCGCGGATGACACTGCTCTTATTTTTAGAGTCAAGCGGCAGCTAACAAATTTTGACGAAGTTAACAATGCACTCTCTAAAGTTGTCCATTGTATATATGTATGTAAATAACCATATGTAAATAACCTTCTTTTAAATGAAAAAAAAAACTAAAGTTATTAAATTTTCTACGCCAAATGTCAGGCAGCT
Source organism: Sesamia nonagrioides (assembly GCA_017933935.1). Lineage (NCBI taxonomy): Eukaryota > Metazoa > Arthropoda > Insecta > Lepidoptera > Noctuidae > Sesamia > Sesamia nonagrioides. The sequence continues at coordinate 74,332 of JADWQK010001639.1, forward strand.
AAATACCAATGTTCAACGGAATGGAGTAGAGTTGATCTCTGTCGAGTCGAGAGTTTTTCTTGTATTAACTATTGACGCCAAGTTACAATGGGGTCCTCACATTGGGAAGCTGTCGTGTAGACTCAGTTCTGCCGCCTTTGCTGTTAAGAAAATTAGACAGATAACTGATGTGGATACAGCCAGAATTGTTTATTTTAGTTATTTTCATAGTCTTATGATTTATGGGATTTTTCTCTGGGGAACTTGTGCGGACATCAATACCATCTTTGTTTTACAGAAGAGGGCTGTTCGAGTCATTTACAACCTTGGTCCTAGAGATTCTCTTAGAGAAAAGTTCAAAGAGGTGAACATTCTGACTGTAGCTTCACAATATATGTATATTTGAAAATCTTATGTATGTTCATAAAAATATCTCGAATTTTAAGAAAATAAGCGATATTCATAATATAAATACCAGGAACAAACACAATCTTGCTGTACATCACACTCGTCTCCACAGAGTAGGCAACTCGTTCATGGGTCAATGTATACACTTTTACAACAAGCTTGATCTATTGAATTGCATCAGACTGCTTAAAAAGTGAGCTTGTTTGAAACTGTGTAGTTGTTAAGGGGTCTTTCCGCATTGTTTTTTTGTTCTATTGTAATACTAGTTATTATTACTGTATACTTTTTCTCACACCGATGTAAAGATAAATTTAATAATAATTATAATCCATACTAATATTATAAACGCGAAAGTAACTCTGTCTGTTACACTTTCCCGCTTAAACCTCTCAACCGATTTTGATGAAATTTACCTTTACCCTACCTTTTATTGAAAAAAAAATTGATGTTCCCGAGGGAAATCTAAAAAGCGCGATATAACCGAATTCGACGCGGGCGAAGCAGCGGGCGGAAAGCTAGTTAATATTAATTAATTAAATATTTAATTTACTCTCTACAGTGTTGCTACGTGTGCTACGACGTAGCTGACCATTCAAGCGACGGAGTGTGCCTACGCACAGGCGTAGGCACACTCCGTCGCTTGCTGCTATAGAGCAGCTATACAATATGTAAAGAAAACTCTGTCCGACCCATAAGGATAATAAAGGTTAGGTAAACACTTGACCAAATATAATATAAAATTTTACATAATCATCATAGTAACAATACTAATGAATTTTTAAATAATCCTTTTTTCCCGGGAATTAATTCCAATTTCCCCGAAATTTGGTAATTTTTAAAAAGTGACAACACCGGTATTATTATAAGCGAATAGCGACGCGACCACGTCACAGGTGCCGCGTGCCCTGCCCCCCGCCGCCCGCGGAAGGGGTTGCTCACCGCACATGTATTAAGTTACCTCTTTTTGCGAAATAATATTTATTTTTTTAGGGGGATTTTTTTTTTAAGTTTAGCCTGTCTTTGTGGGCATTAGTAGAATCAGTTATCGATACCTAACAATACCTTCACGGATCGGACAAGGTTTTCTTTACATACTGTTTAGATAAATGGTAGCAGATTAGCACTTGTAAATAAATTGACACATCTTTGTTGAATTTGCAGAATTGTTCTAATGAGAAGTGTTCAATGTAGTCCCCATGTATGTTACACTAGCTGCTCCGCGTGGTTTCACCCGCGTATGATTCAATATGTTTCATTCATGCTCCGTTCCTAATGGTTGCAGCGTGAAGTTATATAGCCTAAAACCTTCCTGCATTAATGGGCTATCTAAGGCAAAAAGAATTTTTCAAATCAGACAAGTAGTTTCAGAGATTATCACGTTCAAACAAACAAACAAATAAATAAACAAACAAACTCTTCAGCTTTATATATTAAGTACTAGCGGCCGCCAGCGACTTCGTTCGCGTGGAATTAGTTATGCTCAGCTCCTATTGGTCACAGCGTGATGTTATGTAGCCTAAAGCCTTCCTAGATTAATGGGCTATCCAACGCCACGTGAAAAACATGATTGCACCAAATTCACACCACAAACATGAAATGTTTGCCCATGGGCTTTGTTGATGGACATAGCAAATGATAAACGCATAGGATATTGTAATCGTTTGAACTCAAATGCCATATCGGATCATAGATATATTGCGTAGCAATAAAATCCTGCATCTATGGTTGGGGTTATAGGGATACGCGGTATCAAACAAACATCTCCTTTTGAATTAACAGTTTAGATCGTAGCTTCAATTAAATTTGTTAATAAGTTTTTCACTGCCAATCTGGTGCCATTACACAGTTTTGGTGGATTATAAAATTTAAAAAAGTGACACTGATTGTATAGGTATAGATGAGATGATGATCCACCGTTCATTGAATTCATTTGTTACAAAAAATGTGATAAATGAAGAACCGCTTGACGATTTTGTTCAAACTTCACATAAACCATCTACTAATTAGTCACAATAAAGCCTAAACATTTGGTTTGGATAGGTGAGTCCGTTCTTGAGTTATAAAATTACAAAGAAAGTGGCATTGATTTTTATTTAAATAGAAGATTGTTAATGTTCTGTACGATCTCTAGAAAATCTGCCTATAAAGGACTTAAATCAACGGTCGGCGGTAATGTATAGGTAATGCATAAGTTCTTATAATCTTTCTTAATTACCTTTTACCAAAAACCTTCACTTAAAAACAGGGTATGGTAATGCTTTGTTAAGTTCCACGTGCAAAAGACAAAATGTCTTTTACTGTTAATTTTGTCAGTAATTGTAAATTTTGAAGGATTGTTATTTTAATTACAACAACTTTTCCATCCGTGAACATCTCGTGAGCCTTTCATGACATCAGACTAATAGATTATAGAAACGAGAATTGGTATATGAATAAAAAAGTATTGATATGTATTTATGTAAGAAAAGCTGGCAAAGAAATCGTTTTTTTTTTATAGCGTTGTGAAGCTCACCTCAATATTTTTTTTTTTTTGTTAAGCGTTTTATAGTCTTAAGTAAGTGTGGTTAACAGTGCTTGTTCCTAATCTACATGAAAAGAGGACTGTCGTTTTTCAGACAATGTTATAGTTTTTAGTAGGTGCATTATCTGAACATTTTCAGAAATATAAAACAACTCTTATCTAGAAGAGAGTTGCCTAGAGGTAGAAAGAAGGCCTTAGGTTTGACTCATTTTCGTAGATAATTATTCAATTTGACGGAGAAATTCCGTAGTATGAAAATAAAGGAGGCTTGTGGGCGTACTGGGAAAAGGTCAAAGGTGAAATGCGTAGGTTTTACTGTAGGTATGTATTAGTCTCCTTTATTCCATTTTCTGTATTTATCTTGTATAAGTAAAAACATGGTTCTTTAAAAAAAAAATACTCTATTTTATCAAAAGTTTTGTGATTATTTGAATGTTCTTACTATTTGAATATTTTATGATTCCTTAGGTACAATTTTCTTAATTTTAACATACATACATATGTATATGTAGGTACTCAAATCGATACTTGCCTTACATTTGCTGAAAGTACTCATAGAACAAGTTAGGTACTAAGATGTTTCTATGAAATTGCCTTGGTCGGATTGCTGTTGTGGTGTATCCGAATTCACCTTTGTTAATTCAACAGTGTTGCGGACTTTCCTTATTGCTTCGAGGATTATCTAAAGAACAGTCTACCTTCCATACACATGTGTCTTAGCGGTCTTGAGAAGTTTCGAGAGCTATATTTCATTAAAAAAACATTCTATGCAAATATTTAGGTCAGAGCCAAGCGACCTTTATTTGAAAGATATGTGTATGGCTGAACTCTGCAAATCTGACCTCAGACTGTTAGAATATCCTCAAATTGGACTAGGATGATTCAGCACAATTTTCTAAATAATTAGATCTTCCTCGAATATTGGAGACATCTTGGAACATCTTTAATTGTGCATGCTGATAATTTAGGTAATTATGATCTAAATTAGACGTGCATGCTGTCTAAAATACAGGGCATCCTCCTCCTCATTACGATAAACCAACCCAGTGCAATTAACAATTCATCAGTCTTATTGATTTTAACGACTTTTCCTAAAGCTTCTCACCACTCATTACAGAATTATATTTCGTACTATAAATTAAGGCACTTACAAAAAAAATCTAAAGTTTGTTCAATGGAGTACCGGTTTGAGGTAAGTAAATTTTCTGTACCAAATTAATTAATAGCGACAAGTGCTCTTTCTAGGTCAGTTGATTTAATGGTAAAATATGTATAAATTTTGGAGTTGTTAATTTGAATTGAAACTGAACATTCTAGAAAAGAAGCATCTTTAGTGATTATCTATTGTGATATTGATTATCTTCTGTAGATAACATTTTGTCTTCTCTGTATTAGGAGAGTAAACTAGGCCGAGTTTATATCAAGTAGGAATGGCAATGGTTTAGGAGAGGGAAGGGATTTTTCTCTCTTTAAAATAAAATGCAGTAAAATATGCTCGTACAATTTACGTAATGATTTTAATTACAATTTTTTCTTGTTTATATTGATACAATTTCATAGCTCACTAAAGTTCGGATTTGTATCCATAGGTTCATCTCAATTACAAGTAAGCCACAATTAAAAAAATACCTATCTATTAAAATACAGTAATGCCTGTACATAATATAAATACATAGTCGGCAATGTATCTACTGATAGACAATATTCTGAGCAACACTTTGGGAGTTGTCATCTAAACCCGCTTGGACAAGTTACTAATTACATTTACCTACATCGTTAACACCGAGGCTTCAACTATTTCAAGAGTTAGGAGACTATAGAGATTATAGCTGAGATTAACAGAAATGTGTTTACAGAGCTCTAACTGTATTTTACAATTTAATTAATGTTTAACATCAACTAGTAATACTTTACAGGTCATATTACATATCATTAAAACTAATTTCAAGGATCGTCTATTTCAACTTAAGAAAGTATGTAATTTGACGTTACTTTAAACAGATATGTACTTTTGAAAGATACAATTACTTATAAAATTTTAGTAATGGTGATATTTGAGTGAAGACAAAATTGGAATGTTACAAAATGTGGGTACAAAAATGATTTTTAAAATAGCAAATAGAAAAAGGGCTTAACAAAGATTATAATTTTTTTTTGTGTTTTTATCGGTCTCATAGACCAGATGCATATTAAATAACTTTAGATAAGAAGCAGTAAAGCTAAAATATCACGTAATCCTCTGCTTCCCGAGAGAATCTTAACCCTTACAGATAAATAGATATATTCATATATATACTAAGTATGTGTACGTTTTTGCTTTGCAAAAAGTTAGTTTTCTGGTATTGTCCGCATAGACCATAAGTAAGATTAACTTAGAGCTGATTTTTCCATCGACAGATAACTTTTATTCGAGGAATCAAATTGACGATGAAATAACTGTCAACATTTTAAATAAATTCGTAATAAAGTTATTAGATGATTGGAATATCAGCCCTTAACATAATGAGTTAGCACCCGAGCCAAAATACAATGTTTACCAGTTAGGCCAATTATGAACAAAACTAACAAATATAAACAAATCTATTCATAAACGCTGCTTTAACTTAACTAACTGATAAGAGACTGTTTAACCTTAGATTTTTGACATTTGAACGTCACGTAACTTTAATCATCGTTTATGAATAAACTCCAATAAATAATATAATGCTAAATTATTTTTTTACGATAGTAAAACGGTAAATACATATGTATGTAGTCATATGAAGACTTGGTTTCCCAAAATTTCTTTCTACATGTTTATGTTATAGCTTGCAATCAAAGAAGCAGTAAGATACATAGTAGTAACCTGCACATGTTTTATACAAAACTGAAAAATAGTTTCGAAAAGTGTTCATATTCTTAGGATTTTAGATGTATTGACTGCTATCTAAACAATTATAAGTCTTAGACGATCAGTACCTACACATATTTACAAATTGCCCTCATCGAGCGACGTAGTAGCTGCCATTTGAAAGAGCAAGTTTTATTAAATATACTATCATACATGTTTCAGTCAACGACTCATTTGTTCTAAATGGAGATTATAGTCACATTTTGTACCATCAATTATACCCATTCTCACGCTTAACTTAACTACCACTAGTTCATGTACCGGAAGAAGTGTTCATAGAGATAGAAAAGGATCTTCTAAACTTTTTTTTTTGATTATAATCATTGACACAACATTATAATCATTGACACAACATTATAATCATTGACACAACATTATAATCATTGACACAACATTACTTACTCCGCGAGGTGGACGACAAACTTTAAGAAATGGATACATTATACGCGTGACAAATGTGTTTTTTGTTATTTCGTTTGCCTTTTATGCGAACGTTCCATGTTGTCGCCGCGTAACTATTTAGTCTACTTATTACTCAGTCTCATATTTGTTGGCGATAATTCTGAAGTGTTTGTTTAAGTGGCAATGCGGTGTTTTAGGCCTCGAAGTTCCCCAACAAGATCAGCGTCGTCTGCGATGAAACGTTTTTCGATTCTGCGTCCTTTTGATGTATCCTGTTGACAAGATTATACAATATTAATTTAATTTCAATATTAATTGGAAACAGTTCAAGCTGTGTCGCTTATAGCGAGTTACGAGGTGGAGTTAGTAGTTATGGTGGTCCCCCCCGGCGCCGATTGACCCGGCCTCGGGCCCTCTATGTCACCCACCACTCCGCCACTCTGCCGCCCCCAGCCCGGCTATGCTATTTTTAGACTTGGGAGCTTCTTCAGTCTTAGTGCGTTACCAAACAATGAAACATTTATATAACGAGTACATTTCTAATGATGTCAAGAGTTTATAACTGAATCTTCGAAACCTCAATGTTTGAGAAAAGAGCAAGTATTTAATTAATTAAGATTACTTACTTGTAAGCTATTGTTTGTCTTCTTGTCTGCGAAGTATTGCATGATAGTATCGTAGAAGGCATTCCTTCTCTTGTTCTGAGTGCTCTGGTGTCTGTGAGATGGATTGTTTGCAGGTCGTGGCATCACAACTTCCTTATCGCCAGCTTTAGATGCTTCCGTGGACATTTCTGGGGCAGCAGTAGTCATGCTTCTCTTGTTTCCGTTCCAGTTGATGAATCCATCGTCTGATGGGTAGTCATCATCATCTATCTTGGGAACGGTCTTGGGCGCATGGTACAGAGGCTGACCTGCTAACGCCTTCAATTCTCTCACATCTTCGTCCTCGGTGTCATGCTCCTCGTAATCAACAGGCGGGAAGGCTGCGCGGGCATTCTCGCGTCGCCTCTGTGCGTCTTGTGCCATTTGCGTAAGGATTAAATTGTCGAGGAAGGCTGCACTGACGTCATCGACATCGTTGGACTGCCAGCGGGGCGTGGTGTCGCTCTCGAACCAAGTTTCTTGTCCGATGGGCAGTGCGGCTAGTCTTTCTTCTTGCCTCTTCGGTGCTTCATTGGCAATGAAGTGGCCATACGGGTCGTAGAAATAAGGGTATGGCACTTGAGCGTGCATTTCGGGTACACTGATCGCCGGAGCGTCATAAAAGTATTGTACTTTTGGGGCATAGTAATATTCATCATCGGGGTACTCCCTAGAAGTTTGCGGGTACATAGGCCAACCCTGCATAGGATAAGCCTTTGCTTGAGCTACTAAGTAGCCAAGTAAGACTGATAATAGCCTAAAACAAAATAGAATACTGTAAACTATTCACTTTAAATAATCCAAAATTTTATTGTAACATAACGAAATCAAATACTTATATTTGATTAAAAATAAGATCAAAAATCAGCTAAATCAAAAATATTTTTTATGGTACTTCTGAATTTATTCAAGATTTATGAATGAATGTAATAAAGAAAGCTCACCTCAAGCTCGAAAGCCTCATGTTGCACATAATTCACTGATAGATGTTAATCTAGGCGCGATCAGAACACGACTACAAACAGGAGGGGAGGGCCAGTGAGCTTTATAAGCAGGTCGCCCACGCGCGTCGCCCACACGTTCTCAATGAAACAGCCCCCCCCCTCCGTATACCCCTTGTACACCCTCCGGGCGCCACAGTTCACCCCCCGACCTTACGCCAGCCCCGCGACCCCGCCCCCTCCAGCTATCCTCAACCCGCGGTATTCTGCTATCGATCGCGCCTACAGATTATTCATCTTGCTATGACACTGTTTTTACTCATAGAAAACTATTGGCACAACCGATCAGTTACTCTATAACGTTAATTTAGGTTCGGAAATATTAGTGCATGTGTTAAAAGGTTAAGTATCCCAGAAAAATGAAATTTACCGCAGAGTAGGACTACGGTTCACATATACGTACAAAAAAGTCCTTTTTAATAACAAACTTTTTACTGCTGCCCCCATTTGTCATTCCACCATAGTCATAAAACTCAAAATTGGTTGAACGGAAAGTAGAATCGATTTCCTTAGATGTTTAATATTATTTTGAATGGAATATAGATGATTCAGGGCGCTTTTAGATGTAGACATAGTATTATATGACTACGGGTTAAATTTAGAACAGGATTCTTAAGGTGTTCTTACATTTTCAATGTAGTGTTTTGAAACAAATTCTTAACTGTTTTTTAAAAACCGTTACCGAATTAGGACTAGTGTTGAAGGGGCTTGGGCTCTGCAAAACATAGAGTTGGCAGTTTTGTAATTATTTTAAAATTTAACCATTTATGAGGCGAACGGCGTTTTTGTAAAATACTTATATCGTGTTAAAATGGAAAATCAGCTTTGCTGTGAACTTTTGCCTAACGGAATCTTTTAGCTAAATAGTTTTTTTTTATTAGAAAAATTAATCTTCATTCATACAGAAATCTTCATTCATTTCTTCGCTGCTTCCTAGCATTCATATGTATGACGCAGGCAAGACAGTTAACCGCAAGAGCTTTCAGTAATAGCCGTACTGCTGGTACTTCGACATACATGGTAGTTCAGTATAAAACTTGTGTAGAACGTAATGACTGTTCTGCGTCATGATAACGATACACCGTTACACCGAGATACTTCACATGTACTTACGTAAGATTTTGTTTCAACTTTACGCTTGGACACGGATATGGTTCCAACAAAACATTTTAAGGTTATTACTATTTTTGTCCGCTCTACCGTCTGCGTTAAATTCGGGTGGACTTATCAGTTAGATTTGCTCGCACATATTTGAATGTTTTTCGAAAAAAAACAAATGCCTGATAATCCCGAAATTCTCATGCAGAAGTGCTCTTCAGCATGAGAATAATTTCCAGCCGCATTTATTTTTAGTGACTAAAGCTAGGTATTCTATCTCAGTCAACTACGAAAAGTGTCTACAGTTAGCCATGTTCCGGATCAGATAGATGTAGTAGGCAGAAGCTAAGGTGCAGACAAAAAAAAAAGAACTGACAAAATAATCTAACAGTTAATTATCGGAAATTACCAATAGATTGGACAGGGCTACTATAATGCGCCAATATTAGAAATATCCGGATAGCGTTGTGTGTTGTCTGATTTTAAACCCATTAGTGTCGATTTTAACCTATGAAATTGCCGCTCTGCAGTAATGGCCATTTCAAACCAAAATATTTTTTGTTTGACTAAGAATTCTAATTTAAAATTCATTTTATTTTAAAAACATGGAATTCTTTTTCCGAAAGTAGTCATTTGTTTATTGATTAGCGTTGAATTTTCAACGCATTTCAATCTTTTTCGTCATCATGGATACTTTGAAAATTCGAGTAATTATGGAATATGAGTACCGTCGTGGTAACAATGCGACACAAGCGACGCGCAACATCAACGACGTTTACGCAGCTAACACTACAAATCAACGGACCACCTGTTATTGGTTTACTCGCTTCCGTTCTGGGAATTTCGGCCTGTAAAGTGAACCTCGCGGTTTTCTGAAGACTGGTTGTCAATTACGAAGTAAAGGCTATTGTGGAAGGTGATGATATATAAATTATATAATCTACGGCTGAATCAGCAGCAGCTTTCGCCGTTATCGTCAAACCAATATGGTCCATTTGCGTCATATTGGCAAGGTAAAAAAGCTTCACAAATGGGTGCCAATGATCGCCAGCGCGAAGTACGCGTCGAGACGTGCCTTGCACTGCTCAACAGACATACAAATGATGGAATTTTGAACCGCATTCCGAAAAATGGATTCAGTTTGATAATCGAAAGCGCTCAGCAAGTTGGTTGGATCCTGGTTCAGCAAATAAATAATGCCATAAAACAAAAAACGTTGAACTCACACAGCTAATATTTTTTTGACCTTTCTTGTTAAATTAGTCGGTTAGGAAACGTTGAACTCACACAGCTAATATTTTTTTTAAATAATATGACGTGTAAGAGTGTACCTAGAATCTTATTTACATAATACATTTCAATTACTTTTCCTACACATAACAAGGAAACCACTGTTTCTCGCATAAACTACGCCGCTATGAAAGACGAACTGGAGAATACAAGTTTTGCAGATACCTACAGGACCCGCGATGGTAACGAAGCTGTGAACATACTTATAGATAAAATCTCTATAATTACAAGTAAACACACAACACCTTCCGAGGAAACAACGTACCCTAAAGCCGTGGATCACCGCAGCTCTTCTGAAATGCATTAAAAATCGAGACAACATGCATGACAAGAGGGGACAGAAACTACGTTAACAATTATAGACCAATATCGGTCCTTTCATCACTTTCTAAAATTTTTGAGAAGATCCTCAACAAGCAACTCCGAAACTTTCTAGGCAAATTTAATCTTATAGCTGAAAACCAATACGGGTTTCGTTCAGGAGTATCAACTGAAGACGCAGTATTAGATCTTACACAATTAATTGCCAAAAAACTCGATGAAAAGACAAAGTGCTTGAGAAATTTCCTAGATCTTTCTAAGGCGTTTGACACAGTTTCTGTGCCCAAACATATCTCCAAGCTAGAATACTTGGGTGTTCGTGGCAAAGCTCTTGAAATTTTTATAGACTACCTTACAAACCGTCGTCAACAAGTTAAAATTGGACCTATCTTGATTAGCGACGAGCTAGTGACCTATGGCGTACCACAAGGCAGCATACTAGGGCCAATACTGTTTCTAATTTATATAAACAATCTATGCAAGTTGACGCTCCATATACACCTATGCAGATGACAGCGCAATTATCGCCCACGGTCCTTCTTGGGAAGCTGTCAAAAGTATCGCTGAGTCTGCCCTAAGTAGAATCATGCATTGGTTCAACTCTAATCTACTGACATTAAATCTGGTCAAAACTGCATATATACCTTTCGCCATCCGCTGCGATCTGAAACCACCAACTACTTTCTCCATAACGGCACACTCGTGTACAAGTCCCTCAACACATTGCTCTTGTCCAAAATTAAGGAAAGAAGACAGCGTAAAATACCTCGGCATCCACATAGATAGCGGACTGAGGTGGAACAAACACCTAGATACGCTTACCACCCGAACAATGCGACTTATCTCTATATTCAAATCACTTAGGGGGCCAGCTGACTGATGTTCTTAAAATGGTGTATTTTGCCCTATGCCAATCGGTGCCAGGTTATTGTATTAATGTGTGGGGCGGAGCCAAGAAGACGGGTCTCCTGAGGGTTGAGAGGGCACAAAGAGCAATCCTCAAAATTATGACAAAGAAACCACGTAGTTATCCAACAGCGCAACTTTATATGGACTGTAATGTTTTAACAGTACGGCAGCTATTTGTGCTTCAATTAATTCTTAGGACACATAGTGGTTTGGTTCCCCCCGACACCAAAAAACGTACCCATACAATTCCGAACACCAAACATAAAACGAAGTTTGCAAGGCACCAATTCTACGTAATAAGTACGTACATTTATAATAAATTCCAAAAGAACCTAAACATTCTCGGTCTTCCAAGGTTTGAACTACAATGTACATTAATTGAATGGCTGCTTAAACAGGACTATCAAGGAACGGAATCAATTTTAACTTATATAATATAATAAATATCCACTTTGTTTTCACATAAGCGCTAGATATTCACACATACAAACATACACTCACTACCATAATTCACTACACACCACATACACTTTCTAAACATAATCATCAAACACTTATACTACATACAATTTCACCGTCACACTCTCATATTTTTAAAGTTTGAGACAAGGTCAAAATTCAAGAATTAGCCAGTTCACTGGCACACCTGCGAAAATTTCATTATACTGCATACCCTATAGCAGGACACTGCCCCCTAAGATACAGGCCTAGCCTAGATTAGGGGACAGGGATAAACCTATTGTACCTATTGTTATGCATTATTAATGTACATAAAAAATTTAAAATGTATTTTTTGTCCCAATAAAATATTTGTATTGTATTGTTTGTATTGTATTATGTAGGAATGGATTTACATCCGATCGTAAGTATATTCGATTATTCGCATTCCATAAAACTTTTTTATTAAATAATTCTTGACCTGAGTTTAAATTTTAATTTTTGACAGTTCTTCCGTACTCTCAATTTTATCCCACGAATAAAATATATCTGATAAGTAAAATCAGCCCTGAGAAATATTACCATTGTAGCCAAATTGTCTTTTGAGCCACATTTAACCGACTTGAAAAAAAGGAGAAGGATATTATTTTTTCATATGTATGTTCACCGATTACTCTAAGACGCTTGGACCGTTTTGAAGAATTATTTTTTTGTTTGAAAGGGTATACTTTCCAGGTAGTCTCATAATCACTAGGTCAGGATCTGATGACGGGAGACCAGAGAAATCAAGGGCAACTTTCTACTTTACTTCAGAAAATCGTAGGGGCGAGTAGTGCATTTATAAGTATTATCATTAAGTATTTTAAAGCACTACAATTTGATGAAGGTCTGGAGTTGATCTGATGATGGAGCCGGGAGGCAGTCGAAGGAACTCCTTAAGGATTCACAGCAGCTACCTAATATTTGTGCTTGATTAATTTGTATTGATAAGAACTTTACACCTAGATGGGTTGTGACTGTGATTAAGGCTCTGATGATGAAGACAAAGGCCAGCTCAGGGAACTTCTCAATGGTTTACAGTAGTTACCTTGTGTTCTGACTTAATTTATTTATATTAATGAAAACCTTTATACCCATGTGGGTTATAATGAAGGTCTGCAGTAGATCTGATGATGAAGACCGTAGACAGTCGAGGGAACTCCTCAACGATTCACAGCAGCTACCTTGTGTTTGTGCTTGATTAATTTGTATTGATAAGAGCTTTACAACCTGATGTATTGTGATTGTCATTAGGGGGTGTCTTATGATGAAGACGAAAGACAGTTAAGGGAAATCCTTAATGGTTTACAGTAGCTACTTTGTTTGGAATTGATTCATTTATATTGATGTGAGCTTTGCACCTATATGGGTTATCATGACTGTCTGCAGTAAATCTAATGATGAAGTCCATAGGTAGTCGAGGGAATTCCTCAAAAATTTACAACATTGAATTTAACATAATAATAAGACAACCACTATGTACCTACTCGTAACGCTTATGTACCTACTCGTAACGCTTATGTACCTACTAGTAACGCTTATGTACCTACTCGTAACGCTTATGTACCTACTCGTAACGCTTATGCAACAATCTATTAAAATCAAGAGACTGAATTTAAGTTGCTCAATCGCATCATGACTAGCATTGCTGATACTTTCATTTTGGTCTTAAAGTAATTTTATAGAAATTGGTTTCGTTTTCAAACAAAAATTACGGGTAAAAATTGAAGTCAGTGTCCAGTCTGACCGGATGCAGGTGAACAGTACTTTTCACAATTAAAAAGCGTAAAATAAAAGCCGTTTAAAAAAAAAAAAACGACTAAAAAAACACTACAAAGTGAAAAATAACTGATTTCGGAAGTCAGTGTCAAAAACGAATAGACAAAAACCAAAGACACCGACTTCCGAAATTAGTTATTTTTCACTTTGTAGTGTTTTTTGGAAGTCGGTTTATTATGGAAAAAGTTTTATTGGGTTGTTAGTTTATAAAAGTTTACTAATATAGCTTTTTAAATATTACTTGGATATTGTGTACTTGTACGTGTAGTCCAAAATGAAGAATATATACGTATAAATATATAAGTACCAATTACTTATTCAACTACAGGTCTACGCCAGCCGGTCAAGCTTTAGCGATAAGGAGATACATCTGTTAAAGAATTTTGACAGATTCTATTAGCTTGATGTGCGTCTGTACGCTGGAAGACACACTACACTACACATTGAATAATCTCATAGATTTTCAGTCTCTCCCATCATCATCTCAGCGTGCAGCTTTGTCAGCTTTGGAGTCTGGGGTCCGCTTTTACCAGTCTAATTGCTTATTTTGGCTAAACTTAGATATTTTCCGTGAAGCGACTGCCGTCTGACCTCCACAACCAGAAGGCGATATCTAAGCATTGCAGTTAGATCAATTGTTAGACTTTTGAGGGCTCCAACAACCCGTAACCACTGTCACTAGATGTTCGTATAGCAACCGTGTAACGCTTCCTCTTTAGTTTAAATAAACTCAGGGTGGCTAACTCCACCCTTACTCGGCAGTTACAGTAAATTTAATTATGTAAATACTTGGTAGCTAGGAGCATTAAATAAAACAATAAATGGATACAATTACAAATTTATTTTATAATTACCCTGTGTCATAAATATATGACAAAACAATCTCCTAACTTACCTAGTCGATTTCCTGACTCACTCCGTCTCGGGTCGGAGTGGGACAGGGAATCCACATGAGACAATTCAGCAAGCTCAGGGTCGCTTGATGAAGCATTCGTGAGGTGAACCGTTGTGATCACGGCTCAGTCGTTACAAAAGTATCTCAGGTTATGCACACAATATCAAGCCAATAGCCTACTTACATGCAACCTGTTGGAAACCCACTCTCACTCACTAGATACATCAAAACAAAGAAACAAGGACAGGGAGTCTACGTTTCGGATTAGCTCTCCTGACTAACGCTTCTGGATTACGGTACAAAGACCCTTGGCTTCACTAACTGACGGGTGTCAGATTAATGTACGGTTGAACGCGGCCTGCGGCATTAGGTATTTCGGGAACACCCGGAGCAAAGTAATCATGACAGCTTATACCTGTCTAGTCGTCGTCGAAAGAGAATTGGGTGTGCCGTACCATCAGGATTCAGCACACTTCCACTCCAAACAAGCCTGATCCAATCGGAATCAAAGCCACCTGAGGTAAGTCATGACGCGACGCCTCCACACAGGTTCCCACCCTAGGCCCGCCAAAGGAGCCAAATCTAGAACAACATTTAACCTAAGTCAGCACTATAGAACAAGAAAACACGTGGAGAAATATTCCGGGTACAGAAATGAATACTCACAGAGAGATGAGCCAAACTGCTAGGCGCACAACCCCATAGGGTTTATTGCGCACACACGCCTACCTTGCGTACCAGCAACGTCCGCAAAACCCGCCACACCGAGCAAACTTCGGTCGTTCTTCTGGAAGCTTCCTAGACCTCTTTCGACCGCTCCCAATTGTCTTTTCCTGAACCATAGACTAGTGCGTTCCGCGACTTGTATTTTAATTTCAGACTCATGAGTTGGTTCCTATTTTTTTTTAATATCTCTTTATCCTAGGTCTTTTTTTATTTTATTTAACCCGGTCGTTCTTTATTTGAATTTATTTATTATATTAACGACCGTCCTTTCGCGCAACGCCATCTCTCGGCTCGATGCAAAATATGTGACCCGAGTTTAGCCCGAGTCCAAGAGATGTCGCCTGCTGCTATATTTTTGCTACGTGACAACCGGGACCAACGGCTTAACGTGCTTTCCGAAGCACGACCAGACTAGTGCAAATATTCATATTCATACATACAAATATTTGCACTGTGCGGAGTTCGAACCGGCGCCTCCTTGCGTAACGGCCTCGTTCGCTACCGCTACTCTACGAAGGCTGTTGCTCCGTGGCGTAGCGGCATTTTCAGTCTCTCTATTGGTGTCAATTATTATACATAGATGTAAGACGCTAAAATTAAGCTTATGCAATATAAACACATGTTAAGAGCAGAAGGAAAATGTGTTTTAATGCCTCGTTAAAGTAGCTACTAATATAAAAAACCAGCCAAGAGCGTGTCGGGATATGCTCAATGTAGTGTCCCCACTTATTGTGACGTACGTTACGTCATCTTCTTCTTCTTCAGCCTATAGACGTCCACTGCTGGACAAAGGCCTCCCCCAAGGCTTTTCACGCTGACCGGTCTTGTGCTGCCCGCATCCATCGACTTCCCGCGACCTTCATCAGGTCATCGGTCCACCTTGTTGGGAGTCCACCTCCCTACGCTGCGTCTTCAGTACGTCATGTCATACTAAGTATGAATTACGGAATTCTAAAACTAAGCCCATAAAGGACGGTGATAACTAAAGAAAGAGTTATTGATTCCAACTATTCTATTCATACCCGCTTCGACCCAATTAACTCAAGAAAAATCTTAACAGCGCGAAGTAGCCATCTCTCATTGTTGAGTAGTCCGGGAAATAAAGGCAGCTTTTCTTGCCAATATATATATTAATAAGGATTACAAGGGATTAGTGAAATGTATACAACGAGAATCGCGCGCGTCTGTCGTCTGGTAGGCTTCGTGACCGACTGCTATATATATAAAGTACTCTGTGATCGACTGTACGAGGCGCCCGCGCAGCTCGGCGCGGCGGGCGCTCGGCGATGTCGGGAGCGGTTGTGATGCCCCCCGCAGCCCGCAACCGCTGGCAAAGACACTCATGAATTTGGAAATATATATGTACAGACGACAGCAGGTCAAGCTACACCTAACTGTCAGATATTCCCAATCAACCTTGTGCCTTAATATTCAGATTTATAGTTGAAAGTCAAAAAAGGAAATCTGACAGATTGTAGTAGCTTGATGTGCTGTCGTCTGTACGTTAACCGTATAGTACAGACTTAGTTCAGAAATTATATTGTACGATTTTTCAAAAACTTTTCAACCTTTTCACGTCTTAAATACTGATAAGATTTCAATAAAACTTGGCAAGATCGCGTGATAATGTTTGACCCGGTAGCCCGTTTGCGTGCAATAATTCCCAGCATCCACATGAGCAAACTTGCTCAAGCTAGTTCAGAATATGGACCATCGTTATTCATCAGTCGAATAGCTTGTCATTTTCTCAGTTAATAGTACTTGCGGTCTACCAATTTCCATACGACTATAGAATATCGAAGGAGTTAATTTATTATCACTTATCAAAGAGGGAATAATTTAATATTTATGAGTGTTGGCGCTCTCTGGCGAGTAGTCCTAAGGGATTTTTACTTGTGGCAACTACTTACTATTTGTAGGGATGATTATTATTGATTTTCTTTTCTTGTATTCACAAGCCGTTTTACACTGACAGATCTTTAATTTTAATGGCACACGTACGGTTTCTGTCTTAAAAAGGAAGGCATAGTTTATTTGTTACAATTTTAAACGAGTGCTCGACTGCAATCCCGCCTGATGGTAAGCGGTGACGCAAACGTTGATGTTAAAGCGCGCTAGTTTATTAAGAGCATATTAACTCAAAAAAACTGAGTGAATAGGAAAGAAGACGGCAGATGAGCGAGGTGATGCAATGTTACACCCAACAATACGACCAACGATGCTGCGCCAGAAGGAGATTGATCTGGAGACCCTCCACGACCAAACTCCTGACACAACAACATTTGGCGCATCGCAATGGCTGAACCCCGGTGAACCATCCAAATTCTGCCCCAAGAGATAATTGACTAGAAAAAAGTTATTGGTCAGCGTTTGGTGGACTAGTGTCGGTGAGGTGCACTACAGCTTCCTTAAATCTGGCCAGACGATTACTGCAGATCTCTACTGTGAGCAGCTCCACGTAATGATGGATAATCCCATCTTAATGTTTTTTTTTTTAGAAAAGGCATAAATGAACTACCTATGAGATGGCAGAAGTGCATAGATAGCAATGGATCATACTTTTATTCCTCCCATACACGCCAATTTCATATGAAAGGACTTATATTTTAAAATACTTTCTCACATCCTTACTTAATATTATAAACTAGCGGCCGCCAGCGACTTCGTTCGCGTGGAGTAAGTTATGCTCCGCTTCTATTGGTCGCAGCGTGAAGTTATAGCCTAAAGCCTTCCTGGATTAATAATAATAAAAAAAAAATCTATTTATTTCGGGCAACATGCCCATATATTGTTAGTGTACAACTTAAAAACTATGTTAGTATTAAATAAAAAAAAAAGAAATTAATTAAGGTATTTGCCTCCCTCTGGGGCACCAGGCACCCGCACTTGTGCTTGAACCCAATGCCGCAGAAGGGGGCTGTCCAGCTTGTGGCTGAGCACGTTCAGAATGGTGTTGGCGCTCCCACGTGTACGAAACATCAGCGACGCGATACGGCACCGCAGCACAGTGTGAAAGCCGTCTGTGTGCGCGTGCGCAAACATCGCAGACGCACTACAGTAACGTGGGAGCCCCACCAGCACCCTGAACGCATTATTATACTGTACTCGGAGAGCGTTGATGGCCCGCTGCGTGTAGGCGACCCACAGATTGCAGGTGTAGAGACATTGACAGACTGCTTTAAACAAAGTAATTTTTACCTCAAGACTACACCTAGCAAATCTGCGTGCCAACATGTTACAGCGGACCGCCATCGCTCTCCTTTCCCTTTCTATATCCCCGTCATCTTTCAGTTCCTCGTTAACAACATGGCCGAGGTATTTGAATTCCTTGACTCTTCGAAGGGCGACACCATTAAGCAGCACAGGTGCCACACCCTCCAGTTTTCGACCCCTGGCTTGGAAAACCAGGAGCTCGCTTTTCTGGAACAACGCATTGAAGACATTATTAGTGCTACTGTTTCCCTACTACTGATTAAAACCAACGTTATTATGGAGCGGCGACGTCATTTAAGCAGGGAAGAAATGCTCAGAGCCGTGGGAATGATAGAAGCTGGTTCCCGGCAACGTACTGTGGCTTTAGCTCTGAATACAAGTCGAGAGTGTTATCAGTCGACTTTGGACACGTTACCGAAGCACTGGTACCGTGGCTGAGCGCCATGGAGGACGGTATCGCTGCACCACACGGAGACAAGACCGATACATTCAAATCTTAACTCGAAGAGCTCCAACAATAACCGCCATGATGTTAGCCGTGAGGCTCATCACTCTTCAGGGAACTTAATTAGCGACCAAACAGTCAGAAACCGCTTGCATGAAGTGAACCTTCATTCCCGAAGACCGCTACGGGTACCACCTATAGCAATGCACAATCGTAGGATTCGATATCAATGGGCTCTTGAACACAGAAATTGGGCAGAAGAACAATGGCGTTTCGTGTGCTTTTCTGATGAGTCTCGTTTTGGTATGAGACCGGATATAAGACGTATACGACACTGGAGAACCCCTGGACGCCAACAGCGATTAAAATCCTGCCAGGAAGTCCATCCTTATAGTGGTGGAACCATCATGGTATGGGCGGGTATTTGGATCGGCGGAAGAACTGAGTTGATTTGGATCAGAGGCAACCTCAACGCTCAAATTTATGCTGAAACGATTGTATCAGACGTCATCGTTCCTCTACAAGTGCAAATCGGTCCCTTATTTCGGTTAATGCATGATAATGCACGACCGCACACCGCAAGAGTTGTAAGACAGACTCTCGCCGCAGCTAACATCAATGTCCTGCCCTGGCCTGCTCAGTCGCCAGACTTGAACCCGATTGAGCATGCATGGGATATGCTACAGAGAAGAGCTCTGCCGAATATGGAGGGTATCCAGTCGCAAAAAGACCTTTTTTTGTTGTTGCAACGAACATGGGCGGCCATTCCACAGCGTGATTTGGATGAACTCATTTTGAGTATGCCAAACCGATGTTCTTGTGTTGTTAGTGTTCGCGGTAGAAACACGGATTATTAATTGTTTAAGTTACCCAATAAAATTTTTAGAGAAAACTGTTATTTCAGTCTTTTTTTCGAACTTTTGTGTTAGTGGTTCAAATGTCAAATATCCCTTTATTAGGAAAATGGCAAATTTCTTTATTAATGCAAAGGTGACTTGGTTTATCGTTACTGTGACAAACGAAAACACTTTGTTTGATGAATCCTTAAAGAAAATTTTAATTAATATCAATCAGGAGAAAAGTTATTGCAAAAATATATGTTGATCCCTAGACACTTTTGATGTGTGTATGTCACCATAAAGTGTGTCTATCGCAGACAAGTGATCTCTGCCTCTGTTATCACACATGCTATCACCACAAAGCTGAAATTCAATGGGGAACCCTAATTCCCGTAGTTTCTCATTACAACATTTAGTATACATTTCAATTTGGCTTAAGTCTCTGTCTCCCCATAGCACTTTATTTGTTTGGGTGAACGGTGGTCTAATGGTTTTACAAACTGATTTTAGACTACATTGAATCTCTACTGGACAGTGATCAGACCAAAAGATGTCGTAACATATTTTAACCGAATAAACCGATCTTAATGCAGCGTCGGTGACTACACAGTGATCCAACCACCTGCGGCTACCATGAGCTTCACTCACAAAAGTGTAGGTATTCCAACGCAAAAATAATTTTTCATGTCCGACTTGGATAGACTGTTAAGCCAAAGTATTGTATTTACACAATTAAATAACACCAATATGTACACAGTTACGCAATAAATGAATCTTTATCTTTATCTTCAAATCGTACCAGTAGTTCCTGAGATTAGCGCGTTCAAACAAACATACAAACAAACAAACTCTTCAGCTTTATAATATATTAGTAATTAGTAAATAGTAAATTAGTAATTAGTATTAGTATAGAATATAAATAAGAAAGTGAGTTTGTTTGTTTGTTCCGCTTTCACGCCGTATCTACTGAACCGATTGCTTTGAAATTTTGCAGACGTTAAGTTAGGAGTCCGGATTAAATAATAGGGTACTTTTTATACTGAAAAAAAATTGATATACCCGAGGGAAATCTAAAAACAACCGAACTCCACGCGGGCGAAGCCGCGGGCCGTAAGCTAGTTTACTAATATAGGCTTTGGGAAATAGTAATTGATAAAAGTGTAAAGCACAAGTAGGTATGGAAACTGGTAATAGCCCAACAAATATGTATCTAGTAAAATATTTACGACAAAATGGATGCTTCAAGTCGATATACGTTAATTCCTACACGTGGGTACACAACACTGTTCACCTACACGTGGGTACACAACACTATTCACCTACACGTGGGTACACAACACTGTTCACCTACACGTGGGTACACAACACTGTTCACCTACACGTGGGTACACAACACTGTTCACCTACACGTGGGTACACAACACTGTTCACCTACACGTGGGTACATAACACTGTTCACCTATCTCTATCTCTCGTTCTCCTCTACATTGTCCCTTATTATTTCAGCAGTCTCTGTTTGCCAACAAACAAATGTATTTTTTTTTTAAATGTAGTAAAATTAGATGTATTTTTTGGCCGATTGAGAGTGAGATCAGACCCTCAATGTTCTTTTTTTTTATATATGTTATAAACTAGTGCTTGACCGCAATCCCGCCTGATGGTAAGCAGTGACGCAATTGTTGATGGTAAAGCGCACTAGTTTATTAAGAGCCTATTCACTCTAGCCTTGAAGACACTCAAATTGTAGTCCGACGGAAACACCGCCGCTGGCAAACTATTCCAGTTCCTCGATGTACGCGGTATAAAGGAGGAGGCGAAACGCTTCGTCCGGATCGTAGTGGTGTTAACAACGTAAGGGTGGAAACCAGCCGTACGACGGGTCGTCCGATGATGGAACGGGGATGGGGGAACCAAATCAAGCAATTCCCTCGCACACTCTCCAAAATGCATGCTATAGAACAGCGACAGGCTAGCTACTCTTCTCCTGTCTTATTAAGGGAATCGTATTGCCCAATCACAGGGTCATGGAGGTTATAAAGGCAGTCGCTCTACTAACATCAACATCATCAGATCCTAACATAATTGGTTTTGAACTTCATGTTCTTACAGTTACGAGGATTACTTTCTGATGTAACACAAACTCCATACCTAAATTATAAACATACTTAACTAAGAAGAAAAAAAAAAAACTATTTGACAAAAAAAAAGAAAACAATCTTCCAAAATAACTAATTTCGGAAGTCGGTGTCTTTGGTTTTTATATATTCGTTTATGACAACGACTTTTGAAATTAGTTATTTTTCACAATTAGGTATTTGTTCTTTGGAAGTCAGTTGTTTGTTTTTGTTTGTAAAAAGGTTTTTATTTTACACTTTTTAGTTTTGAAAAGTACTGTTTACCTGCATCCGGTCAGACTGGCCGCTGACGTTAATATAGTTGGGAAAAGGCCTGTAAGCAAACGACGTGATTTTGTTTACTTTACTTAATACCCGTAATTTTGGTTTAAATATCAAACTACTGAACCGATTTCTATAAAATTCCTATGGGACCAAAATGAAAGTATGAGCGTTGCTAGATATGACGCGATTGCGAAACTTAAGTTCAGTCAGTTAATTGATTGTTGCATCAGCATGATGAGATGGTAGCGGTTGTCCTATGTTAAACTTCAATGCTGTAAATTTTTGAGGAATTTTCTCGACTACTTATGGTCGTCGTCATCAGATTTATTGCAGACCTTCATTTTAACCTATTCAGGTACTCATCAATATAAATGGATTAACTGGAAACACATGGTAAGTACTGTAAACCGTTGAGAAGTTCCCTGAACTGGCGTTTCTCTTCATCATTAGAGCCTTAATCTCAGTCACAACCCACCGAGGTGTCAAGTTCTTATCACTACAAATTAATCAACCATAAACACAAGGTAGCTGCTGTAAATCGTGGAGGAGTTCCTTCTACTGTTTATGGTCTTCATCATTAGATCTACTACAGACCTTCATTTTAACCCATATGAGCGCAAAGTTCTCATCAATATAAATGAATTAAGTCCAAACACAAAGTCTTGGCCTTTGTCTTCATCACCAGAGCCGTCATAACAGTCACAACTCACAACTAATCTAGGTGTAAAGTTCTTATTAATACAAATTAATCAAGCACAAATACAATCGTTGAGGAGTTCTGTCGACTGTCTCTCGGCTCCATCATCAAATCTACTTTAAACCTTTATTAAATTTTAGTGCTTTAAAATACTTAATTAAAATACTTAGAAATGCACTGGTCGCCCCTACGATTTTTGAAAGTTCCCCTTGATTTCTCAAATCTTGATTTTGCAAATCGACCCAGGCGTCTTAGAGTAATCTGTGAACATACATAAAAAAAAGATTCCGACGAATTAACGACGTTTAACTGACTGTACATGTAAAAGTAAAACTAGATTTATGAGATGGAAATATTTTTTTTTATAAAAACAAAACAGCCGACTTCCACAGAAAAAAAAAAACACTACAAAGTGAAAAATAACTAA
>JADWQK010000258.1:0-37755 GCA_017933935.1 Sesamia nonagrioides
GACTTGGACTTGGACTTGGGCTTGGACTTGGACTTGGACTTGGACTTGGACTTGGACCTGGACTTAGACCTGGACTTGGACATGCACTTGGACCTGGACCTGGACCTAGACCTGGACCTAAACCTGTACTTGGACTTGGACCTGGACTTGGACCTGGACCTAGACTTGGTCCTGTACCTGGAAGCTTGTTATAAAAGTGTATACATTGACCCATGAACGAGTTGCCTACTCTGTGGAGACGAGTGTGGAGTGTGGATTTCCTTAAAATTCGATATTTTTTTACCTTGGACCTGGACCTGTACTTGGAGTTGGACCTGGACTTGGGCCTGGACTTGGACCTGGACTTGGACCTGGACTTGGACCTGGACTTGGACTTGGACTTGGACTTGGACCTGGACTTGGACCTGGACTTGGACCTTGACTTGGACCTTGAATTGGACCTGGACTTGGACCTGGACCTGGACCTGGACTTGGACGTGGACTTGGAATTGGACCTGGACTTGGACTTGTACTTGGACTTGGACATGCACTTGGACCTGGACTTGGACCTGGACTTGGACCTTGACTTGGACCTGGACTTGGACCTTGACTTGGACCTTGACTTGGACCTGGACTTGGACTTGGACTTGGACTTGGACTTGGACTTGGACTTGGACTTGGACTTGGACTTGGACTTGGACTTGGACTTGGACTTGGCCTGGGACTTAACATTACACGGACGTAACATGCCAAAGTTTTAATTTCAGTTTCTGTTTTAAAATGCTTTACATTGTTTATATTACTTTACTAAAATCGTATTTCGACGTAAGACCTTCTAGTTTCTGTTTTCTAATATTTGTTTTATAACAATGTTATTAGTAATTAATTAATCAACACAGCATTAAACGAAAGAAAAAAGAATCAAACGAAAGCTGACAATAATACGGTCGAAAATGGTCTTGTCACTTTATAAAAAATTACCTAATTTTGTGAAAGTCGGAGTTAATTCGCTGTAAAAAGATTATTTAAAAATTCAGTAGTATTGTTATTATGATGATTATGTAAAGTTTCAAATTTTATTTGGTCCTGTGATTACCTAACCTTCATTATCCTTATCGGTCGGACGAGGTTTTCTTTACATATTGTATACCAAAAATATACTTGCCTTTAATTTTTATTGACTCATAAGCTTCCCAGATACTATCGTGCAATATTTAGTTAGATAGTGTCGAAAGCTTATTTGTTGTCAATGAACGGTACAAACTTGGGTGTGTCTATCAGCTGATGAGCGTTGATCTTTAAAGATATTCTTGCGTATATACACGAGGCAAACAATTTGTTTAAGCAGGATATTAGGGTTATTGGACGATAATTTCCTATAGACATTGGTTCTCCTTTTTTATACAACAAGATTATTATTTTCTGATTTCGTCCATAGATGTGGCCGGCTTCCTCTTACTTTATTACATAATATAGTTATAGGCTTCAATAGTAGGGTTCTTGCTATATTAATATATTCATTTGCGATTCCATATTGACCTGGGCTTCTTTCAGATTTGACCTTTGTAATTTGAATTAAGATTTCAAGATCAGTAAATTCCGGAGTTGAGGATATATTTTTAATTTGGTTGGTAATTTTCCTATAGAAGTTCGCATAAAAATCTGTAGGTACCTTTGTGATGTCTTTCTGGGTTTCTTCGAGTTAGAGTGTGATCTAGTTCTTTGTTTTGGATAATTCTTAATGCGCCTTTTTTGTTGACCAATATGTTTCTTTTCTATAGTAATTAGTCCGTACGTGTCGTAACATCTCTTTATTTCTTTCACTTTGACTTTATAGGATAATTTTGACTTATGCTGGTGAATCTTATAAAATGTTAATCGATATTAAGTGATGTCAAGGATGATTTTGTTAAAGCTTACTAACATGTTACATAATTAATCCGTTGTTAGAGTTATATTAGTAAATTCAAACGAATATGGACAATTGTTGGCAACCAAGATTAGCTCTCTTTGCAGGGGGTGACATCATTAAGTTCGCGTTTATTACACCTATCACAGCGAAGGCAGTTGTATTGTATTATTATTTAGAATTAAACGAACTTACCTTGTGAAGTTCGATTCTAATTATACGAAGATCACGAACCGAAGATGATTACCAATTTACATGCAGCAGTACGTAGTATGGTGCCGTCCTTGTCACACTTTAAAGACTTTTCATAAAGAAAAGAAAAAAAAAATATATTCAAATACCCGCTCATCGACCCCACTCCGGTCTCACTGTCCTATGTTCATTACGTTTTAGGGCTAGTCTAACCAAATAAGAAAAATATTGGGCTTTAGGGCCGGGAGGGTTGTGGTAATCATCTTCGGTTCGTGATCTTCGTATAATTAGAATCGAACTTCACAAGGTAAGTTCGTTTAATTCTAAATTATACTTCATATCACTCCCGAAGATGATTACCAATTTACATGCAGATGTTTAGAGTGTAAAAAATTTATACAGATTTTTCTTTTTTGTTTCGAAATGGTAATGATTAAACAAATTTATAAACAATTGATTTGCAATATTTACTAGCAAACTGCAGTTTTTGTGTTAACAGTAAATAAGAATAAAGATTCATACAATTAAGTAAACAATGAATTTGGGAGGCGATTTCCTATCGATTCAATAGTTTCTCTATTATAATACGTTTGAAAAATATTAGAGATATTAGTCCAGCCCACAGCCCTCCGAACCGCCTGCAGACTGAACTGATGTACGCCGCGTGCCTTGTGCTATGTGCACCAACATTGACACGTCCACAGCGCTTCTTTGGAGAGTATCCTTTACCCTGTGGGATAAAGTTTGAAGCCCAATTTTCCTGTGAAGCTTACGAAAACTTATGAATAAATTATTTGTCTCAGTGTTTCTAATAGATCTTGTTTTATCTAAGTATGCTTTCGATGCGATGACTGGACATATATTACGGTTCTCTTTAAAAAAGGCAGTCTGATCAGGGGTTGGTAAGCGCAGGGTCTTGACGATATAATTAAGTCAGTATTTTTTTTAATACAATTGAATCATTACTTTCAGTAATATTATTATTTTTGATTAAGCTAAGAGTTGAAATTCTCTGAGTTGACACAATGGCAATCAAAGCGACAGTTTTATATGATAAAGCATTAAGGCTCACATTATCATAAGGATAATAATCACTTAAATAATTTAAAACCACGGAGCTATCCCATGTTGTATCATATTTAGGAGTAGGAGGATTTAGTCTAAAAGAACCTTTCAATAATCTATTCACATAATCAGTTTTCATTATTGAATTACCCTGAACCAGCGTTAAAGTGGATCTCGTGGTATTTAAAGTACTATAGCTAGCCCCATCATTATGCCTATCTGACAAAAATGTTCTATTGCCAGACATATCGTCAATCCAGAAACTGCAATGTTTTTTGTTGATCAAACTCCAACCAAAATTTTAATGAGGAATTATACAGAGATAGTGTATTTTGGGCTAGCGAAGCCATGAGTAAATCTACTGACGATACTGGTACGCCACGTTCAATCAACGACTACCGGATAATATAGCTGCCACCAGGGTAAGGCTTATACAGTGAGTGTGCTTCTCTGAAAGGAGAATGCATTAGCTTAGTATTCGGCTCAAAAAATATTTCTTGTGACACAAGTAGTTTTCGATATAGCGGAAACCACGGCTGTGAGGGCCAGTAGGAAAACACAATAATGCCTTCGGTTTTATCATTTACGAATTTGTGAGGAACTTTTGTAATAAGGAAAAATGGTGAAAATGCGTAAAATTATATTATGTTTGTCCATTTAAACGTAAATGCATAAACTTCTTCTGACTGCGGATCAATCTTCCACGAAGCATACCTGCCACACTTATGATTCTGTATGCTTGCGAAGAGATCAAAAAGGGGGGTGCTAAACTTAGCTCAAATTTCAGAAAACGTGTAGTCAGCTAGTTGCCACTCGGTATCGATGGACTATTAGTGTGAAGCGCGATCTGCATCAACATTATCGCTAGATTGAATATATCGCAAATATGAAAATTCTACACTTTTCAAAACACTTCCATATGTCGTGTAAGATCGTTTAAGCGAGTGTGTTGTATTCCTCCCAATTTATTAATGTAAGCAATGGATGTTGTATTGTCTATTTTGAGAAGGAAATTGCAATTACTTAAATGAGAGCCAAACATTTTTATCGCATAAAAGGCAGCTTTTAGTTCTAAGAAGTTAATATGATTTTTAATCTCTCTTGCACTCCAATTACCACCAGGTATTTCGCTGTTACATGGTACTCGCCAATCTGTACGAGATGCATCGCAAAATATTTCTAGTAAATAATCATTACTTTGAATAGATGAATAGCTTGTTTCAATATTGTCACTCCACCATTTAAAATCTGGCTGTAGACAGCTAGGCAAAACCATAAGCTTATTATAATTATCAGAATAGTTTAAAGCTAAGAATTTGTCGCGTTCTTTTTGCTTAGTATACACCCATCCGTACTGTACGGCTGGGCATGCTGATGTCAAAATTCCACAAGTTGTCTTATTCTGCACATTTTCGTTTGTGAAAAAGACCTGACTGCGTTATTAATGCGAATTTTCGTGTCAACTGGACTTTTTTAAATTATTTATTAGGAGTCCAAATGATTCTAATATATCTCTTGTAGCAATAACATTTCAACGCACTCACTGTTAGAGCCAATACATAAAAAATCGTATAGGTAATTAACCGACATTTAGCCGTCCGAACGTAGAGATTGTAATTCAGGTTTTAGTAGCTTTGTGAAAACAAGTGGAGCAGTGCAAAGCTCAAATGGCAGAACATTAAACTCATAAAGTTGTGAATTCCAATAAAAGCGTAGCTTTTTACGTTCTTCGTTATTAATTGTTATCAAAAAGTGAGCATAAGCATCCTTTAAATCAAATGTAGCCATAAATTAATTTTGGTCTAGGAGCTTTAGTGCAGTACGGTAATGCTCCATCTTAAAATGCTCCACTTTGATGAATTTATTTAGTTCCTTTAATTTAGTATAAAATGATGTTCACCATTCGGTTTTAGAACTGTGAATACGGGCGACAAAAAACTGATCATCACAGGGGTTGCATAATGAAATATATTTTGGATCAAGATGTTTAAGTACAGATTCTTGGATTATTTTAGATTCACAAGAAGAAAATCGGTCATTTTTAGGTATTATTTTTTGTACGGGTTCCTCCTTAAAGGGAATTTTATAACCTTGACCCCAAGACAGAATATTGGAGTCATTCGTAATAGTACACCAATAATTATAATAAAACTGCAATCTGCCGACAATTGATGAGTGTACCTCTGGTTCTGAAGTCAGTTCCTCCTTGAGCGGTACCGTGTGTGGCTCTTGGTGTGCATCGGGTTGCGGTTGCGCGACAGCGGCTGTCGGGCCGTCTAGTGGGGCGGATACGCTCGCGGCCCGGCGGCGGCAGCCCGCGACGCCCCCCTCGCGTTTAAAGCCCCTCGACGCGCTGATATGGATGGACCAGATTAGAGCGCGTGCTGTGTTTTAATGGCAGGTCGCACTGCTGGCATACGAGGGCGTAGTTCCATACTAGATTTTGATATAGTTTTGGACGATTTCAAGTGTTCGGCCAACTCCGAACCAAATATAAAAAATTGTCTATTTGCGTATTTCTTATAGTACGTCGGGTTTGCTTATTTAGAGTATTTATAGCGGCAAACCGTCTTGAGAGAGATTCTTTATAGTGTATATCACAAAAAAGTTTAGCTGCATCACTGAGTGGCTTTATGATATCTCGGAAATCTGTTTTATTTTTAGAGCTATATTGATCGCTTTTCCGAGTGCAGCCAGACCACTACCAAGCTGATTCTGGTGACTTTGGCTGTAAACATCTCTCTTATTAATTGTTTCTGTAAGCGCAGCTTTGATCTCGAGATTCTACGCCGGGTCTTTTAGGTGAGGACAGTTTTCTGGAAGCAAATATTCTTTTATTCGATCAGCTCGCTTTTCTTTACTTGTGTGCTCGCACCTGCATGCAATGTCTTCATGTAAGGTTTCATCAAAACTTTTATCCAAGGAAGGATCATCTCCTAACATATCAAGAATCTTTCTTTTATAGCAAATAGCAAGCAAAATCTTTATAATAACAATATTGGTAGCCATTCTAGTAATGCAACGCGATTAACGCGGATGTAAATAGGTAATCCAAGCTCAAACGCGATTTACGCGGAGCGAATTGGGTAAGTAATTTACGCTCGAACGCGATTTACGCGGAGCAAGCTATGCAAGCACTTTACGTTCAGATGCGACTTATGCGAAGCAAGTTGGGATAAGTACTTTACGCTCAGACGCGATTTACGCGGAGCAAGGTATACAAGTAATTTATGCTCGGACGCGATTTACGCGGAGCAAGGTATGCAAGTACTTTTTGCTCGGACGCGATTTACGCGAAGCATGGTATACAAGTAGGCACTTTATGCTCAGACGCGATTGACGCGGAGCAAAGTATGCAAGTACTTTACGCTCAGACGCGATTTACGCGGAGCAAGGTGTGCAAGTACTTTACGCTCAGACACGATTTACGCGGAGCACATTAGGTAAGTACTTTTATAAGACTTAGGCGCAATATACACGAAGTAAATAAAAAACAAAGAAATAGGTAGGTCCACGCTCATAGGCGGTTTACGCCGAGCGATGTTTATAGGTAACGATATCGCGATTTAATAAAGACGTTACGTTACGTTCATACATTTAATACCTAGCTACTTATACAAATGGATACATTTTATAGTTCGATTAATCTTTGCTTATTACAATCTAATAACTAGTTTAAATATACTTAGTACCAATAAAACTTGTTTCATGATTTACATAAAACCTTTGTTATATAAAGTTAATAAAATGGTAGATAAAAAAACAATTTTAAGCGGTGCTGTGATAGCGGCAACGCAGGATCGTACCGGTAGGTACCCGAGGCCGACAGAGTGGCGCCTGACGGGCGGCGCGTGGCGGCAGGCGCTTGCGCATTGTAGGTACCTACTAGACATTAGATATTAGCAACTACAGATTAGGCTACTTACTTTCAATAACTTCCTCTTGGTGAGTATCACGCTTAACCTGATCACTTTAGGATGACGTTGAAGGCAATCTCAATCTAGATTTATGTTTCACTTTTTCTCTAATTTCTTTAATTTCATAAATAAACCACTAGGTATAATCATCAATATCTTTCGAACGTGAACTTTTCTTCACCATGATTACGCAAAATCAGATTGGACAATCTGGAAACAACTTAGTCGCAACGGTAATTTTTTGCACAAAATGATGCGTGTGACTCGGACAGCACAAAAAAACGTAATGAACATAGGACAGTGAGACCGGAGTGGGGTCGATGAGCGGGTATTTGAATATATTTTTTTTTTTTTCTTTTCTTTATGAAAAGTCTTTAAAGTGTGACAAGGACGGCACCATACTACGTACTGCTGCATGTAAATTGGTAATCATCTTCGGGAGTGATATGAAGTATAATAGCAGTGTAGGTTTAATAGCGGACACTCGATGCTCTTCATGTACAATGTAATAAAGCTTTTAGGATATTGTTGGGCGTGCCGAGATGTTGTAATGCGTTTAGCAATTTTATGAAGACTTTGTCATCATAATTAAACTAGTGGCGCTGGCATCCTAAATGCAACGTATACGGGAAAGATCCAGCAGCGTTCTGAAAATAATATTTACTAACAGATAGAAGTATGCTCTGTAATGAATACTTTGAAATAAAGTTATATAGGAACATTATGCTCACTGTAATAAGGCTCATATGAAATCATGTACAGTCAAGACCAAAAGTCGAGTTACAATCTCACAAAACTATGCCCAAGCAATACTAGTTGTAGTTACGACCTTCTTCTATAATAAAGTTTGATACACATTGACAACTTACTGCCCGCTTATGATTGATAGGTACTACTTACTAATTTCAACGTTCACAGTAAGTGTTCCAATAGCCTAGCGGTCCTCGCCTTGATAGGCATTCAAGGTGGTTCGAGTTCAAATCTAATAACTTACAAAATATTTTTGAAATGTTTATTGATGAATTATGAATTCTGACAACAAAAATATGTAAAAATACCGATCCGCAACTTAACGATGATACTTTATTTTAAGATTTTTCTTTATTAGAGTCATTATAAAAAGTTGACGGTAGATTTGAAACAAACTGAACAAAAAATATTCCACTACCTACAATAACTATTATGAACTACAATAACTCAAATAATATTACTTAGCTGTTGTTGGTTGGTGAACATATAAATGTAGTTACGAGTTCGTGTTATTAGTTTTACTTTTTTAATCAATATGCAGGCATATGCAGCAATATATCTCAAATATCATATATGAAACCGGCTTTTGTGTAAGTTGTTTTTATTATTATTTGGGCAAGGTGCAAACCAATCGTTTGTTGTAAGTGTGTAATAAAATTGTTATTGTTTTAGAGAAATACTGTAAGCCAAAGTCAAGAGGTTGGAAGACGAAGGTGGCTTATGTGTCGAGACAAGTGGAACGATAGAACAATATTTACCGTTGAATAAACTTTTAAATCATGCGAAGAAGGGAGGTTGCATTTGTGGTTTAAAAATAAACTGGCGAGACCGGTGGACACTTATCGAGCTAAACAAAAACAAAAAAAAACAATTTATAACAATCACAGTGCAGAAGTGTCCTACAGAGTGTTTTAAATAAAATTATATATCCTAATAACGGACTCTAAACCAACTCGTAAAGTAATTTAGCTAAGTGACAGTAATATGTTCGGTTGGCTTAATGGCTAACAGATGTCGCCTTTTGCAGTTTCAATACAAATTACTTTTGATAAATTATAAAAACAATAATTTCGGGATTCGATAAGAAATAACTTCGTTTACTTTTGAACTAAGAAAGCGCTTGAAGATTATAATCTCATGCCTTCAAACTCCGAAAAAAGGCACTGCAGGATGGCAGCCATGCTATACACGCAAAAAAATTGTAAATGTAATAAGCACTGTTTTGTGTTCTAAGTATAGATTATTTTATGATTGTAATAATATTCAGGTTAAGCTTCAATCTTCTTTTCTTTAAGAAAATGAATAATTAAGCTATAACCTCTTTAATGATAACATGTAATACTATAACTTTCATATCTAAAGACCAAAAATGTTTTTTATATTTTTTACCATAATAATATCATAAGTTTGTCAAGGATTACTTGTATATAAAATATTACAATGCTGCCATTTCAACGTTTGTTTCATTTATTAGTATAAGTATATCTATACCGAATAATATATAACTTTATAATATATTGCATTATAATATGCTTATTGTTTTATTTTTATATATTTATTATTATATTACATCTATAATAAACTAAAACATATAATAAAATCCTATTTTGGTATAAATATTCAGTAAATTTTCCTATTCGTTTAAATATTCTTTGCAAACATTTTTACTTTAAAATACAAATCAGTTATCATAATTTTAAATTATATGAAACAACAAAAAGATTTGCCATTATTAAGGATCGAACCCACAATCGCTCGCTTATGATAGACCATTGTTAAGTGCTGCCGCTAACTTAACTTCAAATGAAGTAACGAAATTTTGCATTACTTTAAAGAAAGATGAAGACTGCGATAATAAAAATAATGCGTTAGTGTGCGTGGCCGGTTTAGCGCAGGCGACAGTAGTCTTTAAGGTGGGAATGGACTTCTACACCTGATTGTACAATGTAATAAAGCTTTTAGGATATTGTTGGGCGTGCCGAGATGTGGTAATGCGTTTAGCAATTTTATGAAGACTTTGTCATCATAATTTTATTAAACTAGTGGCGCTGGCATCCTAAATGCAACGTATACGGGAAAGATCCAGCAGCGTTCTGAAAATAATATTTACTAACAGATGGAAGTATGCTCTGTAATGAATACTTTGAAATAAAGTTATATAGGAACATTATGCTCACTGTAATAAGGCTCATATGAAAAAGTCTCGCCGCCTATTCGCAATGTTTATTCAGGTTGAAAGGGTAACATTATAGACTATTTTGTTAAGTACCTAATAGGTACTAGGTACTTCGCAAAATAGCCTTAACCTTTCAACAAGTAGGTACTTGTTGAAAGGCTAACATATCACTGTCCTCACAGAACTGTAGTTTGAAAACATTGTAAAAGCCAAAATATTTTTTTTTAAAGCGATCCATGTTTTTTTTTGCTGGTGAGTTTTGAGTTTCTATCCATAGGAAACGGCGAATTGGAACCGTGTGATTGGGCACGCCACAATAGCGACGGGAAGTCCCCTCTTTGAGAAGTGGCCAGAGAGGCGCCACGGCGCACTCACCTTCCGCCTGACGCAGATCCTCACCCGACACGGTTGTTTCGGGAGGTTTCTGTTACATATAAGGCGGGAGGGTGCCACCACTGTGTGGATCGAGTGATACCTGAGGATACGGTGGAGCATACGGTGGAGGTCTGCACGGCTTGGGTAGAGCACCGCCGTGTCCTGGTAGCGGCGATCGGCGGCGATCTCTCGCGTCCGACCCTGGTCCAGGCCATGGTCCGAAGCGAGACTGCATGGCAGGCCGTCACCTCCTTCTGCGAAGCAGTGATGCTGGCAAAGGTGGAGGTGGAGCGCGTGAGGCAGCGGGAATCCCAGCGCCACTAGCCGCCGCAGGAGATGCAATGGGCGGGAGACGACACCGAACTCCCAGCCACCGTACGCGCGGGCCTGCGGGCGGTGAGCAGTGGGCAGCTCGCCGCCCCGTAAGGAGCAGGTCCGAGTCGACGGCGCGTCGTATTCCACGCGCACCTCAATGAGATGTCAGCACATCGTGATGGGGACCGATGCCTCCTGGGCCAGGGTTGCGGGTGGGTTAAACAAGAAACCGTAGCCCTGGCACAGGCAAGTGAAGAAACACTTGTGGGTTTTAGTCAGTAAAAGTCTGACACGCCCTTCCGCTCCGCCCAGAGCGGGAGAAGTCATTTAATGATTTCCCAACCCAAAAAAAAAACTGTGTAGATGGCTTCGGACGCGCTATCGCGTCAGACTGCTCATGCGGGGTCTTTGTGAAAAATAAATTATGTAAGTACTGGAGTTTAAAACAGAGATATTTTTTACTTCTGGTTGGCAAAGTTTCGCCAAGGAGTATTACAGGGTGTACAATCATCCATACTAATATTATAAATGGGAAAGTATATCTGTCTGTCTGTCCGGCTTTCACGCCAAAACTACTGAACCGATTGTAATGAAAGGAGATGTTTCATTTTGGGCCACCACTATGTACAGAATATAGAAAAAATGAAAAAAGTAATAGATTTGTATAAAAATACTACTAAATTAATTTGAATAAATATACAAGTATATAATAATTCATTATTTGAAACGTTTTTTAGTGAGATAACCCTTTTTAAAGGTAGCCATGACACTTTTTATGACATTTGATTGGCGACTTTGACAGTTCTATTTTCCCGTTGTGTTCGTGTCGTGTGTTGATTTGAGTTGGTTGTGTTTATTTAATAGGCCGTATGTTCTGAATTCATGTTTTGTTTTTTTTCGCAGTCATATGGTAGATAATATAGATACGATAGCCTTAGATACATGACACGTCAATCAAATGTCACTGTCAAAATCTTATTTCGCTTATTGCTGACCACCATATTTATTAGTAGTTGTGTTGCACTCCTTGGCCGAGTTAAATTGAATCTGTATAAAAACTAAGCCAAAATATAGGAAATGAACATTAAAAACAGTCAACTATAGCGTAACTATACCTAGCATTAAGTGCACAATGTGCTGGCCCAGGCTCCATACATTTCTGAAACATCTCCTTTGGTACACAGATAGTCTAGAGCCTGAGAAAGGGCGTAGGCTATATAACATCCCGCTATGACCAATAGGGGAAGAGCAATAATAAAAAATGTTGCGAAAACGGGAGCTAATGCGGACGTACATAATGCTCCCTTTATTTTAACAGGCGCTTATTTTATATCAACAGTTCTTTTTAATTTACGGAAACCATCGCGCGCTGTAAACTGAAGTCCACGCGGGCGGAGTCGCGGGCAACAGCTAGTTTTCCATAAAAAGGAAAGAAATCGTCGTCATGCCAGGAGTGTGTTATATTTACTGGGTGAAATCATATTACGTTTTTATAAGATACAAGTTTATTAAAAGCATTTATTACTGAAAATTTTTCTCATGATCTTCCACAGTAAATAACTCAAACGAAGTTCCCGTTTGAGTCCTTAAGTATATTCTATATATTTCAAGCTTATTACTAATTCTGCAAATATTTGTAACTTACTTATATGTAATGGAATGGAACATCTTTTTCAATATGTTAATTAATTTGGTTCGAAAAATACTCGTGTTTTCTCATTATAGGTACCGTTGGCCATTCTTTAGAGTAAATTTTGTTTTTATTAGCCGTTAATGTGCCAACAGCACTGATGATAAAAGGTCCCCTACTCTCTTTCCACCTCTCTCTATCCAGAGCTGCCAAGGAGCTTTCTTACCTTCTTTACCTAATCTTTTTTCTTCTATCAATTCTTTATTAAAATAATCTAGCCCATCCAGTTAACTGCATCTGGAAAATACTATATAACTCTAGTTTTCTGTCGACAGCGGCCGAATTTACTAACGCTACTGCATTTTAACTCCCCTGGCATTTTGTTTCACTATAAAGTACTTATAAAAACGTTTTCACGTTCGTAGTCGGATAAGAAGTTGAGCGGTAGATAGCGCCATCTATGTAGTGTATTATGAAGCACAGAAGCGAGGTCAGGTCACGACCGCGAAGATTTACATTCAATTAGAACATCTCCGTCTGTACTTTGGTCTATCCTGTTAGGGATTATAAGGATAATGTTGATCCCAACCCATTATTACTAGGACTATGAGCGTGGCTTGTTTTTTATCAAGAATAATACCAAAATTTTAACGTTATAACAGGAGTTGGATAAATTATATTAGGTAGATTGGTGAAACAAATTAAAGGAAGTATCAATAAACAAATTATCAAAGTCTCTTGCAAGTTTTTAGAAAAAATAAATTAACAAAACAACCACACAGTAATCAATCAAAAATTTTCTCCAAGTCAAAACTTTAAGAAATTATATAAATATACACTTTGGCCTTAATAAATATTATTCAAAACAGATTAAGCATCAAGATTGTGCCTGAAACCACGTACAACTGTAATATATTGTGCAGGGTTGAAAGTCGTCGTCTTGCACGTTCGTGCTACCCGTACTACCCGACTACCCGTTAGGTTAGTTCCTCCCGGTTGACTTCACAACTTGCTACTCTATTTCGAATTAAAACACGTTTCGCCTTTCTGCACGTCGGTATGAAACTACATAATTGAACTTAAAACTAATCTAAATGGTCATTCCGAACATAGATGTCCAAATTCTCATCATATTGATAATGTAAACAGAGTTTTGCAATGCACTTGAAGATATACTGTTGGTTTGTGATGGTTGCTTATCGTGAGCTACGAACGAAAATAAACCTAGTTATATTGTGTGAAACTATTATTCATCAACGTCATAACAGATTCGTTATTTCGGGCGGGTTGATACCACTGGTCTGCTAGTGCTCTCATTAGCTCAATGATATCAGCCCCAACTTATGAGTTGTACACCGAGTTCGATCCCAAACAGGCACTTTGTGTATTTAACTTTATCACCAATTCTCTCAAAACCGTGGAGAAAAACATCTTGAGGAAACCCATTCTCTCTCACCGAGAGGAGAGCTGCTTCTCAAGAATAGAGGATAATAGAGTCTGATTATATGTGTTATGTATTATAATGAGTCCTCGAATGGAGTACGCGTCTCAGCAAACGTAACGTAGGACGCCCTTGGGCGAGATGGAGCGACGACATCAAAAAGGTGGCTGGTAGTGGCTGGCGAAGAACTGCTCAGGATCAAGCTTGTTGGCGTGCCATGGAAGAGGCCTATGTCCAGCATTGGACGAGTAGAGGTTGATGATGATGATAATGATATAGTATAATGATTTAAGTACTGAAACCGTGAATGATATATTGAACCAATACCTTCGGCGCGCCAAAGCTCTCCTGCAAAGTTTGGGATCCCTAAGCCAATCTAGCAATCAAACATACTTTTTCCAAATTAGGTACGATGAACGTTCTTTTTCCCATCTACGGAACACGGAATTAAATCCATTCAGTATTGGCTCCGAGATTCAAGGGGGACGTCACTACGCCAAGGAGATTTGATTTATTACATCAGGAAATATAAAATGGCTCTCATTGTAATGTTAAAAAGCTTTTTCATCCCTGAAATGCGACACATAAATGCAGACATGGCTTCCCGAATCTTTTCTCCATAATTGATTCTGTCCCGAGTTATATTTATTTTTATTCGACTACAGCAAAGCTCATGGGAGTCGCTTTGTTTTCCTAGTTTTTGTTTTGCTACCAAACTTGTATGTATAGTTATTACAATAAATCAAATATACTGCGAGAATTATTGGCTGTAACTTGTTTAGGTGTTCCGTGACATCGCGTGTTTATTAGAGTTTGGTCATTCTTATAATTAATAGTAGTTCGAAATGACCGAGTGGAAACCTTTCACTTGGATATTTCGTGATATACGAGTATCTATGCAATGCGCATATTATATATTCGGTTTTTCATTAATAGTTGGACACTTTCGATGTAAATTAATCATCAGTTAATATTTATCTCGAGAGTATCCTTTATTTTTACTAGACCATGCCGTTAACAGTATTTATCATTGTCTTAACTAACATAAAATCTGCCTTTACCGTATTTGGGGATACACGCTGTTGTCTACGCAAAGAAATCAAAATACTGACGTCACAAAATTCTTATAAAATGAACAACCAACAACTTTTACAATCCATTGGTTCCTAATAGTGGCAAATACAAACGAAGTAAGTAGTCCTAAGGCGTGCGATGTTAACAAAGTTCTGCCGCTAAGTTATATTGGAAAATTCGATTACTTAGTTTGGCTGGTTCTGGCTGTGTGAGCTATGACTTCCTAACTAAAGCCTTGTTTTTTCAAAAGTGTCTATACTTAGGAGCTGTTGTGTATCCATGATTTATTTGGATAAAGTTGGAGCTTTACCGTTATGCGTGTGTGGTAATTAATGGATTGGCCACAGAAGTGATCCTTCTCCGTCGTTAAGCTTTTGTCTGTTGCTAAGGGCACTGACTGACAGGTGTATTTCCTGTTATGTGATCATATGTGCACTACATACCTTGTTCTCGGTGGTGGTATAAATAAGTATGCTACTAATATTATAAAGGTGAAAGTTTTTATCGATGTATGTTTGTTCCTCTTTTACGTAAAGCCTACTGAACAAAATGAGAGATTAGTGTGGTTTGAATATAACTAAGAGAAACATATCGGATAGTTTTTATCCAGATCGCAACTTATGCTAGTGAAACCAAAAAAAGTGAGGTCTATATTTGGAACAAACCCAGCTTTGGGCTGGTATTTCATAACCATATAAGGGTTGGTGTTCATTCTTTTAACAATTTCCATGGCCCTAATATTGGGACCACACCAAAGCCAGGCGCCACTTAAATAAGGTCGGCGGAAATTTGATAAAAATTAACGCATCGAATATTTCATTTTACGACAAATCTGTTATATAACCGAGGAAACCGCCGGCCGGATCACACCCACGCGCCCAAATTCGGTTTCAGTGGTATTTATGGGCGATGATAAATAAAACCGCTCAGAAATAATAACTACTTCACCAGTCCTGTACAGGACGACTATTATTAATTATGAACACGTACCTACCTATTTTGGTAATTGTAACCAATAATATATAAAGAAGAAAGAAAGGAAGAAAAATGTGTTTGTCAATAAACACATTTTATTTACTTATTTCTTCTTTCGCACATGAAATGTACAGGAGCAGACTTAATGCCTTAGGCATTCTCTACCAGACAACCACAGGTGGTGAAGAGATTAGATGTCAGGTGCTTTAGTTGAAAAAGAAATTGTGAACAAAAAAAAAAGCTCTTAACACTATTTAAAAATATATTTATATAAGCTATAAACACATACATACTCTTATCAAAATATATACTTATAATATATACCTACATACAAAACTAAAATTTGGGAGAGAGGTATTGCAATGACTCTAGAGTAATTGTTGTAACAATAACTCTGCAATTTCCGCTTAATTGCAAACCGACTGGCAGCCATCCTGATATCAAGAGGAAGCGCTTTACACAGAAGCATGGATGGAATATGAAATAAAGAGTGAACAAAGTCAGACGTATATGAAGGACAGAGTAAGTGAAAATTGTTAGAAAAACGAAATTGTTTGAAAAAATACTCCTAAAACTATGAAAATAAGTTTACAATGCCAAAAGGACCTCAACTCAGCATAATGTCAAATGTGAACACAAGGTGTACCACCTGACGCTGATTTTCAGCTGCAACCCACAAGTGCCATACGCTAGAATTACAAAAACACAGATATGCTATTTATACAGAGTTTTCAGTCCGCAATAATAAAAATGTTTCTGTGTTAAATATATTGTAATTAGTTAAGGATTAGAATAAATATTCAATGTTTATTCATTTTATAAACAAACAAGTTAGATAAATGTTAAAAAGCCGGCCAAGTACGAGTCGGACTCGCACACCGAGGGTTCCGCCGTACAAACGTAGCGGTTTCCAAAGCCTGGAGCACAGGCGTAGAGTAGCCAGCCTTTCGGTCTTCTATAGGATGCATTCTGGTGAGTGTGCAAGGGAATTGCATGATTTAATTCCCCCATCTCCGTTCCACCATCGGACGACCCGTCGTACGGCGAGTTTCCACCCTTACGTTGTTGACACCACTGCGATCCGGACGAAGCGTTTCGCTTCCTCTTTTATACCGCCTACATCGAGGGACTAGAACAATTTGCCAGCGATGGTGTTTCCGTCACATTACAATTTGAGTGTCTTCAAGGCTAGAGTGAATAGACTCTTAATAAACTAGCGCCATTTACCATCAACGATCGCATTACTGCTTACCATCAGGCCTCCGTGACAACCTCCGTGGCGTAGCGGTAGCGGACGCGGCCGCTGCGCAAGGTGGCGCGGGTTCGATCCCCGCACAGTGCAAGTATTTGTATGCGTGAATATGAATATTTGCACTGGTCTGGTCGTGCCTCGGAAAGCACGTTAAGCCGTTGGTCCCGGTTGCCATACGAACATCTAGTGACAGTCGTTACGGGTTGTTGTAGCCCTCAAAAATCCAACAATTGGTCTAACTGCAATGCTTCGATGTCGCCTTCGGGTTGTGGAGGTCAGACGGCAGTCGCTTTACGGAAAATGTCGAAGTTTAGCCATATCAGCAGTTGGACTGGTAAAGCGGACCCCAGACTCCAAACCTGAAAAGGCTGCGGATGCGACTGGGATTAACGCTGGGATGATGATGATGAAAGTAGAAGTAAACAAAATCAACGAGAAATTGTCGCAAATTTTACTAATTTCGGTACACGTGCGAACAGCATCTAAGCGCTCGTGCGTATGGCGCACGGCTGCCGCTCGCTCTGCCGCGATACCCCTTCCCTTGACCAACCGCCTGCCTTCGCGCCAGCGGGCCGGGCGGCTAGTTCTTGCGCGTTCTTTCGTTACTACTTACTCCCCCCCGTCCCGCTTCACCAGTAGGAAGCAAGCTGTCTGATAATCATTGACAACAATAGGAAATTACAATTAATATCTTTGAATATATTTATAAGTACTAAGTATAACACAGCAGTTAGGACGCATTTAGGTTATATACAGAACTACATTTATCAAAATATTTAGATTGAATGACGATTGTGTTGGTCTTTGTTTTGGTTTAACTAGTTACTGTGCCTAAAAATTTTTAAAGGTTTCGGGTTTTTCTGTTAGGTTACCATAAGCTATTGTTTCATACCAAAATTCAATATTCAATGTCAGCGGGAAGTAGTCTATGTTTTGATTCCGTTGCGAGTAGTGGCGAATTTCAAAATATGCAGTATGATTATAGGTAGGTACCTCAGCATTTTGAATTTTTGCGTTGATTTAGAATTTTCACA
This sequence comes from Sesamia nonagrioides, assembly GCA_017933935.1. Taxonomy (NCBI): domain Eukaryota; kingdom Metazoa; phylum Arthropoda; class Insecta; order Lepidoptera; family Noctuidae; genus Sesamia; species Sesamia nonagrioides. The sequence goes on from JADWQK010000258.1 coordinate 18,085, forward strand.
TTTTAGAGGTAATTAGATTTAAGAAGTGTTTGATATGAATTTCAACTTTAATATCTCTACGCGTTCATGTGAAAAAGGGTAGGTAGTAAGTTTATAATTATTAAAAATTTATTTTATGTCATGTAAGCAAAAAATGTGTGTGGGTGGAATAAAGTTGTAAAAGAGGTTCATGCTCGGACGCGGCTTGCTTTTCGGAGATGGGTCTTGCACGGAAAACTGCTATATATATGCTATATATCAGGAAATGAAAACTTTGAGACAAACATTTAAATCAAAGTTGAAGTGGTGTCAGGACAATGAAACCCAGATTAAAATGGACATCATTGCAACCCTTCACGAAGATAAGAAATTCAGTTCTTTTTGGAAGCAAACCAATTCTTTGAATCCCAGACCGAGTCTATCATCAAACGTTGATGGCTTGGCACAGAACAGTGATATAGCCGGCATGTTCATGAACCACTTTAGAGTTGTTCCGCATTTTGTAAGTACGTCGATGCGAGGACTCGAGCCCCGTGTGAGGGCGATTCTCATTTAAGGTTCAGCGTGAAAGACGTAAAAGACGCGTTGAAAAGTATGAAGCGAGGTAGGTCCCCTGGGCGCGATGGTTTCAGTGTTGAGCATTTAAGGTCCGCTGGTGTACATTTGCCTAGGCTACTCGCTATGTTCTTCAATTTTTGTATGGGTCACTCTGATCTGCCTGACGATCTCGTACGAACTGTTGTGATTCCTATTGTTAAAAAGAAGACTGGTAATTCGATAATGGGCTAGAATGTGGGGTGACGCAGGGGGGGTTGACCTCGCCCAGCCTTTTTAACTTGTACATAGATCGGCTGGTTGGTGAGCTGAGTAGCACTCTGGTTGGTTGTTCTGTTGATGGCAAAATGATTAACAACATAAGCTATGCTGATGACATGGTGCTGCTCAGCCCATCAATCTGTGGACTAAGGAAGTTAGTGGCTGTGTGTGAAAGGTATGCGGGGGCCCATGGCTTGAGGTATAATGCCACTAAAAGTGATATTATGGTATTTATAGTTCGTAATAATACACCCACGAATACACCACCGGTGATGTTACAAGGAACACCATTAAAAGTGGTCTCTCAATTTAAGTACCTCGGTCATGTGGTGACGGATTCTCTCACAGATGACCAGGATATAGATAGGGAGCACTGAGCGGTAAAACTGACGCTCTTTAGAGCTTACTACCAGTCGTTTTACTCGTGCAGCTTGTGGGTTAGGTATACGCAGAAGGCTTACAATGGTCTGCGCATCCAATATAACAATGGGCTGACGATGTTGTTAGGGGCTGCCTCGGTTTTGCAGTGCATCAGGCATGTTCGCGGAAGCGCGAATTGATGACTTTTATGCTATCATTCGCAAACGGTGTGCTTCGATGTTGCGGCGATTTAGGGGCAGCCCGAACAGTATCCTAGGGACCTTTTATTAGGCTCTGGGCGGACAGACATGTGCGTGCACATATTCATGTCGCCAACTGATTCTCTTTTATGCTGTTTCTGTTTCACTAACATAGGATAAGTTTGCAAGATTCTGAGTTCACGGGAAGTACCTTGTAGGTTTTGATTTCCTAGCGTATGACGGAAATTCGTCTAAGGTGTCGGTATAAACTGCTGTATCTTTTGATCGCGTTAACTTAGAAGTTTGATTTTTTCACTGCTTAAAGGGACAATAGACCTTGGTATTTGGTATAAATTTCAATTTGGTACCTTTATTCGTTCGAGAGAAATAAGGTAGTAAGTTTCATTTTATTAAAATACTTTCATTATATTATATAACTAAAAAAATGTGATTTTCGCAATTTTTCCTATATTTACATTATATGACAATGATTCATGCCAATTTTAAAGATTCTGAGTTTACGGAAAGTATCCTGTAGGTTTTGATTCCTTTGCGAGTGTCGAAAATTTGTTGAAAATATCGACATAATCGGCTGTATCTTTTGATTGGCTTGGCTTAGAAGTTTGACATTTTCACAGCTTAAAGGGACAATAGACCTGAGTATTTCATGTGAATTTCAGCTTGATACGTCCACGCGTTCTTGAGATAAAGGGTCTTGACAGACAGACAGACAGACAGATAGACGGACAACAAAGTGATCCTATAAGGGTTCCGTTTTTTCCTTTTGAGGTACGGAACCCTAAAAATACAGAAAAACACCCCCTTCACAAAAGGGAGAGGGAGGGGACTTACCGCCGCTATGTACAATAGCGGCGGTAAGTCCCCTCTTTGAGGAGTGGCTAGAGAGGCGCCACGGCGCCCTCACCTTCCGCCTGACGCAGGTCCTCACCGGACACGGTTGTTTCGGGAGGTTCCTGTTCCGTATAAGGCGGGAGGAAACGCCAGGGTGTCACCATTGTGTGGATCGCCCTGAGGACACGGTGGAGCATACGGTGGAGGTCTGCCCGGCATGGGTAGAGCACCGCCGTGTCCTCGTAGCGGCGATCGGCGCCGATCTCTCGCATCCAACCCTGGTTCAGCCCATGGTCCGGAGAGAGAGTGCATGGCAGGCCGTCACCTCCTTCTGCGAAGCAGTGATGCTGGTAAAGGAGGAGGCGGAGCGCGTGAGGCAACGGAAATCCCAGCGACCTCACGCCACTAGCCACCGCAGGAGACGCCCTGGTCGGGAGATGACACTAAACTCCCAGCCACCGTAGGCGCGGGCCTGCGGGCGGTGAGCAGTGGTCAGCTCGCCGCTCGGTAAGGACCAGGCCCGAGTCGACGGCGCGTCGTGTTTCACGCGCGCCTCAAAGAGATGTCAGCACGTCGTGACGGGGTCCACCAAGACCGATGCCTCCTGGGTCAGGGTTGCGGGTTGCTTAAACAAGAAACCGTGGCCCTGGCCGTCGCACAGGCAAGTGAAGAAACACGGGTGGGTTTTAGTCAGTAAAAGTCTGACACGCCCTTCCGCTCTGCCCAGAGCGGGAGAAGTCATTTGAGGATTTCCCACCCAAATAAAAAAAAAAAAAACGATATGGCTTATGTGGCAGATACGTCGGCTCGAACTCTTTTTGATGACTTAAACGATATTCTTTTCATTTCAATTTGAAAGATTTTAAAATACTTTAAAGTAGGAGAGATATTGCTCCAGCATTTAGAGGCTGCATATCTGCTAACTATGTACGTTGGACTTTGTTTCCGCAATTCCTTAAATTCTTTTGTGTGAACGCACGATGTCAGTAAAAGCAATGTGTTATAAAAATACTCATTATCCAGATTTAATGTCTCTTTATTATGACTTAAATGACATAAAGACACGCGCACAGGCTTTATAACAAAACTTTTCAACCGTCGGATCGAAATCAGGGACGTAAAATTTAATCTATACTAATATATAAAGCTGTCAGCCTCCGTGGCGTAGCGGTAGCGGACGCGACCGCTTAAATGCAAACCGATTGGTGGCCATCGTGATATCAAGAGGAAGCGCATTCCACAGAAGAATAGATGGAATGCGCGACCGCGCGGTTGCGATCCCCGGACAGTGCAAGTATTTGTATGCATGAATATGAATATTTGCACTGGTCTGGTCGTGCCTCGGAAAGCACGTTAAGCCGTTGGTCCCGGTTGCCATACAAACTTCTAGTGGCAGTCGTTACGGGTTGTTGGAGCCCTCAAAAGTCCAACAATTGGTCTAACTGCAATGCTTCGATGTCGCCTTCGGGTTGTGAAGGTCAGACGGCAGTCGCTTCACGGAAAATGTCGAAGTTGAGCCAAAATCAGCAAGTTGACTGGTAAAGCGGACCCCAGACTCCAAAGCTGAAAAGGCTTAGGATGCGACTGGGATTAACGCTGTGATGATGACTAATATATAAAGCTGAAGAGTTTGTTTGTTTGAACGCGCTAATCTTAGAAACTGCTAGTCCGATTTGAAAAATTCTTTTTGCGTTAGATAGCCCATTAATCCAGGAATGCTTTAGGCTACATAACATTACGCTGCGAGCAATAGAAGCGGAGCATAACTAACTCCTCGCGAACGAAGTCGCTGGCGGATGCTAGTGATAAATAAATAACCAGATCATGTAGGAGGTCCAACAGTTCTGTTCCACATAAATTAAAAATAAAACGAACAAACGTCACGTTTTGCTACATTTGTAAAATAGTCAGTTTGAGCGTGAAGTACGCGGAGTTTACGATGCGCCGCGACAGATCAGGCCGCCCGTAAATTACCCGGTTTCGGAAGGACGGACGTGCCTCTGCCGTGTGAATAATTGTGTGTATTCATATCTGCGTGTGCTGCACCACTGACTTATTCACAACGACTAACGTAAGCTTGTAGATATTTAAGGAATTCCTAACAAAATATTCTTTGACTAGTTTCCGCCCGCGGCTTTAGATTTCCCTCGGAAACATCAAATATTTCCGGGATAAAAAGTAGCCTATGTCCTTTCTCAGGGTCTAAAGAGTATCTGTACCAAATTTCATCAAAATCGGCTGAGAGGTTTAAGCGGGAAAGCGTAACACACAGACAGACAGACAGAGTTACATTCGCATTTATAATAATGTTTATTTAAATACAATAATGTTTTCTATTAACAACTAAGAGCATGAAAGAACCAAGCGGAATATACAATTGATGTTCCCCATTCACCTCTTTACAAAGTCATTTAACATTCCACAAACAAAATAAATACCTATGCAGTGCAACTTGAAAACTGCTTTAAAAGTTTTGAAGTTTTCTTAACAAAATTCAGAATGGAGCACTAAAATATTTTTGTATTTACATCGGCGCTGTACTTACAACGTAAACCGTTTGAGCAAACTGTTAGCTAGATATGCGTGGAAGTTTGTAGTAATAGGGCAACGCTAGTAATAGGGCAACGATAGTAATAGGGCAACGAAAGGCTTCGTGGTAGGATTCCATCCGCAGAGTTTTTGAACTCACTTTGGCAGTACCGAGATTACACTCGTAACTTTCATTTAACTGCTAAGAATAGGTACGGACTTCAAATCGTGTAATGAAGACTTCACTAAATTAATGAAATGTAACGATTATCTCGGCTTAGTCCGTATTTGAATTTCTACCGAGGCAGATTTATTAAATTAATTCGGTTCCCGGCCACTAATTGTCTTTTGTATCAATTCAATTGGCGGATTAAATTTGAATATTATTGTGATATAGTTCTAAGAGTATATCAACAACTGTTTCCCACAGATAATAAATTTAAACGTTTGTAATATGTATAATAGCATGTCGATTATACGTAAATTCATACAATAGCATGTACTTTTTACTAATAGTATGTACTTTCTAAGTATATCATGGGCACCAATGACTGATTAAAAGATGAAGGAAAACATCTTGAGGAAACCTGGACTTTAAGTCTGTAATCGTCAACCCGCATTGAGCAAGCGTGGTGATTACGCTCAAACCTTCTATTTAAGAGAGGAGACCTGTGCCCAGCAGTGGGACGATAAAAAGGTTGATGATGATGAAGAAGAATATGTAGAATAGCATGTCGATTATACATATATTCATACAATAGCTATGCATTATAACAATGAGCGTGGATAAAAGAGAATTCTTTAGCCATGTATAAATAAATAATACCTATTTGTTCTTTCATATAATGTGGAACCGATTTACAACATCGACCGGTTCTGGAGAGACTACAATTGCTGTTGAAGTTGGAGGACTTAGCTTGACTGGTCGTTAAATTCACGCAAGAGCTTTGTTTCACAGAGAAAACTAAGGCTGACTTAGGGTTGTTTCTAGGTACTTTACTCAGAGGCCTCAAATTTCCAAGTAAACTTGAGAGCTACTTGAAATTGCCGCAGTGCAGTGCCTGTTGTAAGCATGTGAACGGTTTACTAGATTATTATTTTATTACTCACATTTACAAAAACTGAGTTCTACTGTTTTTTTTTTTTTTAATATAACGATAACAAAGATGTTTAACGTTTTAGCGCAACGTCTTTAAAGATAGATTTATTGTTTTGTATGTAAATATTTTATAGCAGTTAGTCGGAGATAACTGACGTTAAATATGAACGTGTTTATTTTGAAATATATAATGAAACAACTAGGACGTACATTTGACATACATTCCACGAAAAGGTTTAAGTACCAACTATTGCATGAATAGGTTCAGTATCAAATGAATGCCCAGCAAACAAATTAATAATTTATGTGTCGCCAAACTAGTTGGTTATAACGGCTACACATTTCACGTTACAGATTGCCTCCATGTAACTTGCCTTTCAGAAGTTAGTATTTTTATATATATATTTCTATGTTTTATGTATACAAAGCCCGGGCATAGTGCCCATTTTGTTTTAAACATTGGTTTAGATTTATAACTGCAGTTATGTCGTTTTGACTGACTCCGTGTATAGTAGATACAAGTTTTATTATTTTTCAGAGTATAAGTTCAATAGCATGAAGTAAATAATGAACAGTGAATGTTCAAAATGATAGCGCTTGACCACAAACCCACCTGATGGTGAGCAGTGATGCAATCGTGGATGGTAAAGCGCGCTAGTTTATTAAAACCCTATTCATTCCAGCCTTGAAGACACTCAAATTGTAGTCAGGCGGAGACATCGCCGCTGGCAAATTGTACCAATCCCTCGATGTACCCTGTATAAAAGACGAGGCGAAACGCTTCGTCCGGATCGTAGTAGTGTCAACAACGTAAGGATGGATGGACTGTACGACGGGTCGTCCGATGTAGCAACGGAGATAGCTGAATTAAGTCAGGCTATTCCCTCGCACGCTCACCGAAATCCTGTCGAACACCGATAGGCTGGCTACTCTCTGCCTGTGCTCCAGGCTTTGGGGACCGTTTTGAAACAAATCTGATTCGCCGATTAGGCCTCTGCCTCGAATTTTGCGGGTAGCGCGGTGGCAGCGGCAGGGTGCGGGAGCCGGGCGGGCATCGAAGACCCGTTCTCGAAATTAGCGGGCAGATCGCGCGTCACTATAGCCGCGTAGTATTTGTTTTATTCACGAAAAAAATGTCTGAACAATGGCGGCAATATCTTTTTGATTCAAATTTATTCCTAAGGCTCGATCACCGCTTGACTTAAAGTACACCGCTTGCTGCCTGCCACCGCCCGCTCCGCGCCGCTCTTTTTGAGAACCGGTCCGTATGATTTTACGCATAAGATCCACCGCTTACGCGTCGCCGCAGCCGCCGCCCCGCTACCCGCAAGATTCGAGGCAGAGGCCTTAGTCTCTTCGCCGCGCGGCTCTCCACTGAATCCAAAGTTGCCAGGTGGCATTTTACAGCAGCAGCCCAAATGTGGCTGCAGTAGTCCACTCAAAAACGAAGCTATCTCATGTAAAGGTTTTTAACAGACAATTCGTTGTTATACGTAGGTAAGAAATGGAGAGGAGGGTGTAACTTATAAATAAGTACTTATTGTAAATGTGAGGTTGGTTTTCACAAAAACCTATTTTTATCTTTTTTAATTAGTACATTGAGGTGATATATAATGCGATCAATAACAGATTTTTAATACTGGCTGATGATGACTAATAATTATAAATGACTTCTGGAGAAGTACAAGAAACAAACATTGATTCCTATTCGTTTATTATACGAGAGTAGAGTGAGTAACAGTATGGTAAATAAATATCTACTGAGCTTTAGTAAAAATGAGGTTTCTTTTCACGAAAACCTAATTTGACTCTATAATGCAAATAAGGTTTTCGTGAATTGAAATTGAAGTGGTTTATAATGAGGTCATCAACTGATTTTGGTTATGTACCGGCTGATGATAATTACATGATTATTAAATAACTTTTGAAGCAAGAAATAAACAATTAATCTCATTTTTGCAATATTTCGGTCTCTACCCCAGTCTCGTCAAAAACCGTCGCCCATCGCAAATTATCACAGTTTAATTAGTAAGAAAGCAATCAAAACGTTCTTCCTAACTAAATGAACTTCAATGTCGTTAGGAAGGGCACTTGAGTTCTTTTATTACTTCAGATTGTATTATTATCAGATTTGGTCAGTCTAAATGTCTTTCTAACTTTAGTGTACAGTTTTGAATCAAAAAATTAACCGCACTGACCCAAAATAATAATCTAGGAGCCTAGTATCGTTGAATCTTATTCACATTTCCATTTTTCAGAAATTTTACTACAATTTTAATTTTGCTACGAGGTTTCTACAAAATGAATTTCTTGTAGAAAGACTCTCGGTCGAATTTCTCTAAAAGATATAAATCTAAGCTGTTTGTAGTTTCCAATTCGTCTTTCTGCGATTTTAGCGAACGTCGCGTGACTCAAGGGAGAGACATTTAGTATTTGGTAGAATTTTGCAATAAGGATTTAGGTATATTGATCATAGACCAGAGGGACGATAGGCTACGCCCAGTAACAGTACAGTGAATAAACCGTCGATATTATATCACTAAACAGTAATCAGTTGCAGCGCAAGGTGTCGACAGCCTCTGTGGCGTAGCGGTAGCGGACGCGGCCGCTGCGCAAGGAGGCGCGGGTTCGATCCCCACACAGTGCAAGTATTTGTATGCATGAATATGAATATTTGTACTGGTCTGGTCATGCCTCGCAAAGCACGTTAAGCCGTTGGTCCCAGTTGCCCTACGAACATCTAGTGGCAGTCGTTACGGGTTGTTGGAGCCCTCAAAAGTCCTACAATTGGTCTAACTGCAGTGCTTCGATGTCGCCTTCGGGTTGTGGAGGTCAGACGGCAGTCGCTTCATGGAAAATGTCGAAGTTTAGCCATATCAGCAGTTGGACTGGTAAAGCGAACCCCAGACTCCAAAGCTGAAAAGGCTTCGGATGCGACTGGGATTAACACTGGGATGATGATGAGTTGCAGCGCAACGTGTCGCGGGTTAGATTCCCGCACGCAATATTTGTATGACCCACAAGTAATTGTTACGGGTCTGGCTGTTTGTATATGTGAGTTTATATGTTTGTAAACGCATCCACGATAAAGTAGAAATTCATAGTGTGATGCAACATACTTTAAAAAAAAGAAAAAGGAATTTAGGACATATAATAAGGACATTAGCCAGATTTGGTCTGTGGATTGTCCATCTTTACACACCAGGACTCCTCCCTGCCTCTAAAAGTACGTTAAGCTGTTAGACCCAGCTGTTTTTCGTGGGTCTTTGACAGCCGTTAAAAAATCGTAAGTCTGATAAACAGCTTTACCAAGTGGTGTCTTATTGGACCAGGCCCGAAGCGGCAGCGCGTTGTATTTCACCCGCGCCTCAAAGAGATGTCAGCACATCGTGACGGGGTTCATGAAGACCGATGCCTCCTGGGTCAGGGTTGTGTGTTGGTTAAAAAAAGAAACCGTGACCCTGTCCTACAGGCAAATGAAGGAACACGGGTGGTTTTTGGTCTGTAAAAGTCTGACACGCGCCCAGAGCGGTAGAGGTCATTTGATGATTTCCCATCCCAAAAAAAGGGGTGTCATATTATTCAGTTACTGGATTGTGAAGGTCAAATGGGCATTGCTGAGTACCAGCTCAGCTAAATCCGGTTAGTCTGGAAGCCGATCCCAACATCGTTGGGCGAAGAATAGACTGATTGATTTACTTACTATATTTGAGCCAAATTCGATAAAGAATAGAGGTAAACAAACCGTTGCTAGGCAACGAGTAGTTTACGCCTAAAAGGCAGATGTTAACAATCTTTTCTAAATAGATGATTTTCATAAAAGTAATAACCCTACTTCCTGATTCCTTTCATGATTTGCATAGAACGCTTAACCAATTTGAATGAAATATGCTAATTCCCTAATAGGTTAATTTTTTTGATAGATGTATATTATAATTAGTCCATACTTGAAAGTATTACAATGCGTCTGTTATGTAGTTGATTTGAAGACAATTAAAATACGCAAAATTGTATTGACAAATGCCTCAGCTTTATTCATTGGTTAAATTCCATAAAATGTGTTTAATACCTGGATTTCATCCATCTTTCTTTTTTGTGGGGCTATCACGTAAAATTAATGTCGACTTTTTAATGGTTTTTTCGAAATACCAAGTTATTATGCACGTTATTTTAGTGATTCTATTGAAATGTGCTGCAATTGGAATTGTTAATAAATAGCTAGCATGTAAAAGTCGACAATCTTGTAAATAACAGGAGATTTGTGAAACATGAGTTGTGCTAACCCTAAATGGGTTTGTTTACCTTTGTATTAAGTTAGCTGTATAATATGGACTGTTGGGCCGTTTTCGTACCATTGGTAAGGCCTCGTTCCAACCAAAAGCAATTGTTGCGTTCATGTGTCATTCTTCGGAAAACCGGCGCCCTCTGTCGATCCGAATATGCGTCCCGCTTTATCAACCAAAATATGAAATTGAAAGAAGAGTAACGCTAGTAAGTTCAATATGAATAAATTAAACAAAAAGGTACCATATGAAGAAAACGATTCTTAAACGATTCAAAAGAAACGGTAGAAAACAAATCTACAATACTTAAATCTTTTATTTCTAAGTTCGTGACTTTCTTAAAATCAACTTTAATTCGGTGCCATTAAAGAGACAGATGGCGTAATGTACCGTGATTGTTAGACTATTAGCGAAATACTTTAAGAAAAGAGAAACAGTGAAAACTTCTTACAATTTTTCAAGTAAAGCGTTTATTTTTTTAGGCAATCTAAACACGCTTAAAGAAAAAAAATACCTACCTAAAAAACTTTACAATGGTTTTATGAAAAATAGGTAGTTGATTTTCACAAGGTATCATCTACTCTATTCATCAGTACTGGGACGAGTAAATTAAACCACAGTTTGTCATACTACAAACACAATAAATCATCATCATCATCTCAGCGTTAATCCCGGTCGCATCCATAGCTTTTTCAGCTTTGGAGTCTAGGGTCCGCTATACCAGTCCAACTGCTGATTTTGGCTAAACTTCGACCATTTTTAAACTTATAAGTATGAGTTCGAATCCAGATCAGGCAAGTACCAATGTAACTTTTCTAACTTAAATATACTTTCTAAGTATATCTTGGACACCAATAACTGATTAAAATGTGAAGGAAAACATCTTGAAGAAACCTGGACTATAAGTCTGAAATCGCCAACCCGCATTGAGCAAGCGTGGTGATTACGCTCAATCCTTCTCTGTACGAGAGGAGACCTGTGCCCAGCAGTGGGACGATTAAACGGTTGATGATAATGAATACTTCACAGCCTACCGTTGTTTTTATATCCACACTAATATTATAAATGCGACAGTATATCTGTCTGTCTGTCCGGCTTTCACGCCAAAACTACTGAACCGATTGTAATGAAATTTGGTACACAGATAGTCTAGAGCCTGAGAAAGGACATAGGCTATATAATATCCCGCTATGACCAATACGAGCAGAGCAGTAACAAAAAAAGGGCGAAAAGGGGAGCTAACGCGGACGTACATATTGCTCCCATTATTTTAACAGGCGCTTATTTTATATCAACACGCAGACGGAGTCGCGGGCAACAGCTAGTACTTTAATAAATCAATGTTTGTCTCTCATTTCTGTCACCAACGTATCAAAAAGGTTTATATATAATTAGGTACGTTCTGACGTACCTAATTATATATAAACCTTTAACCTCTGGGTTAATAGCCTCGACAGCCTCCGTGGCGTAGCGGTAGCGAACGCGGCCGTTGCGCAGGGAGACACGGGTTCGATCCCCGCACAGTGCAAATGTTTGTATGCATGAATATGAATGTTTGCACTGGTCTGGTCGTGTCTCGGAAAGCACGTTAAGCCGTTGGTCCCGGTTGCCATACGAACATCTAGTGGCAGTCGTTACGGGTTGTTGGAGCCCTCAAAATTCTAACAATTGGTCTAACTGCAATGCTTAGATATCGCCTTCGGGTTGTGGAGGTCAGACGGCAGTCGCTTCACGGAAAATATCGAAGTTTAGCCAAAATTAGCAGTTAGACTGGTAAAGTGGACCCCAGACTTCAAAGCTGAAAAAAGCTGCGGATGCGACTGGGATTATCGCTGAGATGATGATGAGAGATTAATAGCCTATTTTGGGATTCAAATAGGCTAAAATCTCTGAATTATTTATTCAAAAGTGTATACAGTAACCCAAAAAACAGTAACCGAAACCTTTGACTTTAACCCGTGTATAATTAATATTATGATTTGAACAACGTTCGTTCTTTCTTGGCCCTTTCACTATTAATTTGTTAAACAATTCACACCATTATTAATTTAATTAAGGCACCCTTGTCCTCGAGCTATGAATGCTTTCCAATGAATGAAGTATAAGTACCTACAGTGAAACGAACGTACCCAGAAGATTCCTATTCATTACCCACGATAAATGAGTAGAAATTGCTAACAAACTGTATGTATGTACTCTAGAAGTTTCTCGCTAACATATCGTCATTGTTCTTCATTTTGTAATACGGTCTAAATGAGTTGGTATTGAATTGTGTTCATGGTTACAGCCACTACAATCGATGAAGTTATGCCTGATACAATTCATCCATCATATTATTGCAATGTATTTTCAGTAATGCTTTTAGTTTGGAGACTAGCTTGCTTTCATATACCTATAGCTTTGTGCCTGGTAATAACAGAAATGTGTAGATTTTTATTTGAAATGAAATCGTTTATTATGCAAGTAGGATCACTGATCACTTTTACACGTCATATTTTTATAAACTAGCTGGAGCCGGCATTTCCTAACAACTCTGAGAAGATAAGCCGAAAAACTCAGGGATCTTCTTTTTTCAAGTCCAGACATTAAAAATGAAAATGTTTACAATGACAATGTGTTTGCGTTGTACATAACAATCAATTTACGTGATTTAAAAAAAAAAACAGTGATTAAAATAGCATCATTACGTATATTGCTTAATGACATTGCTTAACAGAACGAGCAGCTCAATCCCAAGCCTTATTGTCTTCTAAATAATCTGGGATTTTGTAATATCCCTTTTTTGCAAATTTCGACACATTACGTTCACGTATAAGTGAGGTTCATCCTTAGTGAGGTCAACCACATATACCTTCTGTAAAGTGCACAACTTATAAATGGAAGCAGTTTAAGAATCTATTCTTACTTAACTGCAAATGTTCAGTTAACAATGCATTGCTTGCAGTGTGTAAGCTCGTTTACGGTCCGTCAGGCTTACCTTTACTCAAAGGACCAATTGCTCACTGCAGCATAACGACATGTTGTAATGCTCCCGAGATAAAACGAATATCCGTAAGTAGCTAAACGGGAAAGCTGCAAATAAGTATCGCCTTAGGTTTGGCTTATGTTGAATTTGAACTATTTGGTGTACGGCTGTAAGGATTGTGTTGTTAGATTATTTCGCTGTCACAAGTGTTGTTTTGAAAAGCAGAAGAATACTTTACACCAGAATTATTTGCACTTTTTTTTCTTAGATTCAAGAATATATAGAGTCAAAAACCTACTCGTGAGGCTGGGAAATGTATTATTGGGTTTCTTCATGATGAATTTATAGGTACCTACATAACTCTGCTTACAACTCCGAGGAATTTGTTCAGGTATGATATTATTATCAAGGCATACGATGTATATCTTTTTAGGGGGTTTTTTGGGCACGGTTTCTTTTTAACCAACCCGCAACGCTGACCCAGGAGGCATCGGTCTTCCTGGACCCCGTCTTTACCGAGCGAGCTGTCCACTGCTCACCACCCGCAAGACCGTGTCTACGGTGGCCGGGAGTTTGATGTTGTAACTAGTTACTTAGTTTCGCCAAGTCTGTGAAATTTGGTACCAATATGCATATTAATCACACTGATAAGGTGTTAAAATAAAAAGTGGAAAAGAATGTTTTATTAGGGTACCCCCCCATATATGTTAAGTAAGGAGAGCACTCTTTTTAAATTTCCTCCCGTACTTGATATATTGTTGGATAGGTATTTAAAAATGAATAGGAGCTCACTAAAATATTTTTTTGATACCTAATGTTAATATTTTCGCAAATAATCGAGCCGTAAGTAAAAATAAAAGCGTCCTAACAATCTTTTGAAAAATCTCAAAAGAACTTCATAAAACCTAAAATAAACCTAATATATTTTGTAAATTATACAATATGTAAAGAAAACCCTGGCCGACCCATAAGGATAATAAAGGTTAGGCAATCACATGACCAAATAAAATTTGAAATTTTGCATAATCATCATAGTAACAATACTAATCAATTTTGTGACTGATATAAACTGTAGCCGACATAGGCAGCTAGCGACCTCTGTTGTCGAAGGGAGGCGACAGCTTCAATGAACGTAGTACGCACAATATTAGTAGTACCGCTTTTCGACACTGGAGGCGCTGTATTATGAATGAAGGCGGTCGCCATATTGATCTTGAGAACTGTAGTACCGCTATTGGCCGCCAGATGTGCTGGGTTTATGAATGAATCACGATTATTTGTCAATGAAAGTTGTAGTTTAAACCCGCCTCTCGACACCTGGGGGCGGTGAGATAAATACGTTTAGAATGTTCTAGAAACTCTCATTGCCGGAAGTTAGAAAATATCGGTTTCTTCCGCCCACATACTGTGGTAACGGCCCCTTTCTGTTCCGAGACGTCGTAGAGTGCGGGTGTGTTAGTTTAGTCTCGTAAAATGTAATCGTGTTTTAGATTTTAAGACTACACCGTGTCTTTACTTGACCGAATCTAGAGATTGTATACTTTAAAACCTGTGGAAATACCGATAATAAATCTGGTAGTAGCATCCGCCTGTTTTTCATTACTATCCAGTACTTATTCTTATTTTACATTAAGAGTAGGTCCGCTTGTGTGCTCAATATTGGTCCATTCGAGCCGGATGCTCCAGTATTCTTCCTAAGATAATCGGATTCGGTCGGGTAGGGCTTCGGTGTAGTTTTACACAGAAAGTGGTAGTGGTGTGTGTGCCGTCGACATGGTGAAAACACGCGGTATGCAAGAAGCCGTCACAGGAGCCACGGATGGGGACTCCACGGAATTGGCGACAGCGGTGGGACCAGCAGACCCGCCCAACTATTCCGTCACAGAGTCGGACGAGACCCAGCCTCACAGCCCTGTGGCGACCACACCCCCACACAGACAACCACGTGGCGAGACGAAAGCCGACAGGAAGTCGTTGGCCCGAGCGAGATTGGAACTCGCTGCCGCTAGATTGGCACTCTTAGAGGCAGAATCGGCAGACGAAGAACTGCTAGAGGAGAGCTCTGCTGCGACATCGAAACGTCGGACGGAAGCCGCAGACAGACTCAGTGAACACGGCGGCCACATCAGCCCACCGCAGTCACAACTCGTGTCGCCTCACAGGGATTCACCCACTCAGCCGCGACACGACGGCACGCGGAGGACGAGGGCAGACGACACGGCGCCGTTGCCACTGCAGCAACATAGCGATGAAGGGAGCCTGCTGCAAGGACTGACTCAGGCATTGTTAGAGGTAGCGCGGGGCAAACCCGCTGCCAGCAGGTATGAATTTGATTTACCTATTTATAGTGGCCTCCCAGGCGAATGGCTGCATTTTAAAGCAGCGTATAATGAGTCCGCGTCGACTCACACAGAGGCGGGAAATTTGGCCCGTCTCAGAAGGTCCCTGAGAGGGCCCGCGTTCGAGGCAGTTAAATGCCTATTCCTAGGATCCTCGGCCGTTCAAATTATGCAAAGGTTGGAATCTCGATTTGGACGACCTAACGCATTAATAACTTACGAATTAAATAAAGTACGTCAGTTACCTAGGGTATCAGATAACCCTACAGATATATGTGTGTTTGCATCAAAGGTCACAAACGCTATTGCCGCGGTACAAGCTCTGAAAAGAACAGAATATTTATATAGTCCGGAGATGATTTCTGCAATTTCAGAAAAGTTGTCAGTTACGTTAAGGAGCCGGTGGTACGATTATGAGGTGGCTGCAGGTGACACAGAGCCTGGCCTAGTAGTATTGGGACGATTTCTCGATAGAGAGGCCGATCTTAATGCGCGTCACGCCACAGTAGAGGTGGAACATAAACGAGACCTTCCACGACGACCGGCTCATAAGACATTTAAAATAGGGACTGATAAAACACCTTGCATGATTTGCAACGGTGACTGTAGTAGAGTGACTATCTGTTCTAACTTTAAGAAAATGTCGATAAATGATAGATGGGAAACTGCACGTAAAAATAAATTATGTTTCAGATGCCTAAACCGACGAACGTGGAAGCATAGATGCCAAGGCAAGCAGTGTGAAGTGCAAGGCTGCGAGTATTATCATCACAGGCTACTGCACAGCGACAGAGGGCAGGGAGCACGCGCTGCAAACGACTCGGAAGAGCGTCTTCGTGTGACAGCAACCGAGCACGTAGCGTCGCGCAACGATACGGCGCCAAGCGGTGACAGCGCGCCACACGCCGTCATCAACAACACGAGCACGCCGCGCGCTTACAATCAAGTCCTGCTGAAAGTAGTACCCGTAACACTATCGGGACCAAACGGTAAAGTAGATACATTTGCTTTGTTGGACGATGGGTCGACAATAACCCTTCTTGCCGCTGATATGGCGCAACGGATAGGCGCAAAAGGCCCAAATGATCCATTTTACATCGAGGCCGTAGCAGGCGCGCGTATTGACGCCACGAATTCGCAACGAGTCAAGGTAAATATACGAGGCAAGTACACATCTGAAGGCATAGACATCGAAGCCAGAACCATTGACAGACTTAAATTATCAGGCCAGTCGATACGGGCAAAGGACTTGATGGGTTTCGAACACCTGACACCAATAGCCGAGCAGCTAGCATACGATATGGGCGTGCCAACTGTTTTGATAGGCCAAGACAATTGGGCACTGCTGCTCGCCTCTGAAGCACGAGTAGGCACAAAGAACCAGCCGGTAGCGTCACGTACACCACTCGGCTGGATTTTACATGGCAAGACCTGCAACCTGACAAAGGTACATGCATTACCACAGAGTGGAGAACGCTTCGGTCACATAAGTACAGATGAATCTATTGAAAAACCCATCGAATATAGAATGGAAACGGTGTTGTTTAGTGCAACCTCTTCCCCAAGCACTGCGATTTATGTTAAAAATCACAACGCACAAGTTCATGAGGTCGACTACCCCGAAGCTGTTAACCCTATAGTACGGAATCATTATAAGGATGATTTTTTACAGAGCTTCGATAACGCAGAAGAAGCGATCCAAGTGCCTAAGGCAGTTGACGGGGTAACGACTGCGTCCAACGAGCCGGCCGCTGTTGCTGGCCTCTCGACCGAGCCGGCAGAGGAGGATACTCTGCTCAACAAGGAAGAGAAAATTCTCGGTCTTATTTGGCGACACCAGGGTGACACTTTAGGATTTAACTTCAGGAAAGTAGACCCTTCTTATTTGAGCATGCGGGTCACTAAACGACAGTTATTAAAAACAACAATGTCTTTGTATGATCCGCTGGGTCTAGCCGCACCGTTTACGACACAGGCAAAGTGCCTATTGCAAGACGCTTGGCGTTTAAAAATCGGTTGGGACGAACGCCTACCTAAAAATCTAGAACGTAAATGGTGCGACTGGATAAATGCTCTGCAAATTCTGAAAGGCGTGCATATTCCACGTTGTCACCCGGGTTATAATGACTCGACTGGGTTAGAATTGCACGTTTTCGTGGACGCGAGCGAACGAGCCTATGCTGCAGCAGCATATTGGCGTTCAGTGAATGACACAGGTCATGTAGATGTGTCGCTCGCGGCAGCGAAAGGGCGCGTTGCGCCCCTTAAGGTCACATCTATACCTAGACTTGAATTACAGGCTGCCGTGCTCGGCGGGCGCCTGGCGCGCTGCGTGGAAGGAGAGCACGATCGTCGCGCCGACCGCCGAGTCTTCTGGTCCGACTCGCGCACTGTGCTGGCGTGGCTGCGCGCGGGCGCGCGCACTTTCAAGCCGTTCGTCGCACACAGAGTAGCAGAATTAGAAGAAATCACAGAACGGAACGAGTGGCGCTGGGTGCCCACCGCTCACAATGTCGCCGACGACTCAACTCGCGATACACCGACTGACTTCACGGCGAGCCACCGTTGGTACATTGGCCCTTCATTTCTCTATGACAACGAAAAGGATTGGCCACAGGAAACAGACTCACACCTCTATATCGACACGGGCGAGGAGCGTGTTGCCATCACTGCTGCTCACGGTCAGTCTATTTTAATGAAGGCGTTACCTGATGTTACGCGTTTCTCTTCCTGGCTGCGACTCATCCGGGCAACGGCCCGCATTCTTCAATTTATCGACAGACTTCGAGTTCATACCGCAGCAGCTGTCCGCAAACGCAATAAAAACATCAGCATTGAAGACCCGAACTGGATGGAGAAGCAACGGGAAGGTACGAGAAAGCGGTGCAGAGAGCAGAACCGCAACCCCCGCGTTACTCCAACGGTCTACATATCCCTTGGTACACAATACACACGTCGGGCAGAGATTCTTTGGACACGCGCTATACAGGAAGAAAGTTTCGCAAATAAGTTACGTCACGTCACCGGCGGGAGAACGGTACCGATTGACAGTCGGTTGAAGCGACTATCGCTGACAATCGACGAACACAAGATAATGAGAATACGCTCGCGAATCGCGGCAGCAGTCGATATATCACGCGAAACACAGTCACCAGCAGTATTAGATGGTAACCACCGTTACTGCCGCTTGTATATAGACTGGATACATCGAAAGTTACACCATAGTGGCGTGGAATGCGTCGTGAATGAGGTACGGCAACACTACTGGATTCTACGCTTGAGACCATCCGTCCGTGCAGTTATCAAGCTATGTCAACCCTGCAGGCTCCGTCGAGCTGTACCACCAGAGCCGTTGACAGGTGAATTACCACCCTGTCGACTGGCACACCATCAACGTCCATTCACACACACAGGACTAGACTACTTCGGGCCACTCTCTGTCACAGTGGCGAGACATCATGAGAAGCGCTACGTGGCATTGTTCACATGTCTCACTACGCGTGCTGTACATTTAGAAGTCGCCGCCTCGCTGTCAACGGATGCGGCTATACTCGCATTGAGACGTATGATGGCTCGTCGTGGATGCCCTGAAGTCATTTGGAGTGATAACGGCACCAATTTCCATGGGGCAGACGCTGAGCTCCGTAAGGCCGCCCTAGAATCTCTTCAACACGAAGCAGAGGTACGTCACATAGACTGGCGCTACATTCCGCCAGGAGCGCCGTTCATGGGCGGAGCTTGGGAAAGATTGGTACGCACGGTAAAGGCTGCATTGAATGCTACACTTGTTGATCGGCATCCGTATGAAGACGTGCTGCATACACTCTTGACAGAGATAGAACACACGGTCAATTCCCGACCCTTGACCCATGTGTCGGTTAACCCTGACGACGAAGAAGCTTTGACACCTAACCACTTTCTGCTTGGAGCTCCTTCTAAAGTCCCTTTGCCAGGGACTTTCACGAGGCAAGATGAACTACGCCGTTCGCATTGGAGAGCGTCGCAACGACTAGCGGATTTGTTCTGGCGACGGTGGGTACACGAAGTATTGCCTACGCTTCAAAACCGGCGGGAGCCGCATGGACGCGGCGATTCGATTAAGGTGGGCGATTTGGTTGTCATAGTGGACCCAAACTTACCAAGAAACATATGGCCAAAGGGAAGAGTCGAACGCACGTACCCAGGCGCAGATGGTATCATAAGAGTCGTCGACGTCAAAACCAAGAGTGGTGTGATGCGTCGTCCTGTT